>CAIGQV010019951.1:21687200-21724041 GCA_903798115.1 Danio jaintianensis | reverse complement strand
ATATATATATAGAGAGAGAGAGAGAGAGAGAGAGAGAGAGAGAGAGATAGATATATAGGGTCTGTTAAAATAAATCTCCCTCAAGAACGGTTCAGTGCATATACTGTACAGCAGCTACAGGTCAAACATTGTCTGCCTTGGATATTTGTAAGTCTGTTGTGGCAACGCATTTTTACGTTTAGAATGATGTGATGTTACTACTGACCAACGCTACTGCAAAATAAAATTAAAAAAACACTATATAGTGTTCAAACGGCCGTTTCAAATGCAATTTTGCTATTTGAGCCAGGCTGCTTACAGGTTAGAATGTGTGTGGTTGGCCCAGATGAGAGTAAAAATGTGGCACTGATTCAAAACAAATATAAAGATTCAAATTTCACATTTGTTTTCTGAGAGCACAATGCCAAAGCCAGACAAATACCAAATTTGTAAAGGTGGTTGATTAGCCAACAGGCTACAACCGCAAACACAACTGGCGTAAGAATAAAATTATAACTGAACATTTTAAAAATGTCATCCTTTTAAATTCATAATAAAAAAAACAAACAAACAAAAAACAAATAATTTGCTTCTCATAGCTGTCAGTCAGTTCAACATTTGTTTTTCTTTCTAAAAAGTGACAATCTTTTGATAGCGCTTTGGCTTAGTAACTACATTATAACTACACCATATTGAAAATAATAAATAAATAAATAAATAAATAAGACAAATTGTTTAAAAAAAGACTTTGGCCATAGCTTGGAATAAAAGAACGAGCCATAATAACAACCGGACTAAGTTTGCCTCATGATGTAAACGGTCCTTTCTCCCTCTGAGAGTCTAAATTCTCTTTTACAACCCGACACATAAAGGCGAGCAAAGGAGAAAAAGAGCCCGCTGTGGCTATAATCGTTCAGTTCATTTACAATGCCATTTGCGGAAACTTCATTGCACAGGGTGTAATTTAACGGCAATTGTCGCCCTTGATGAAGACGAACTGACGTAATCAAGGCAGTTTCTTGTTGTCGAGCCAGGAAGCCAATCCCAACAACATGAAACTACCTAAACCACGCACCAGCCGCGCGTAACGGCGTTATCCACAGGAGAAGACAAACAACAAACTCTGTACAGATAAGTAAGGATTTTATTCTATTCATCATATAGCCTCTAGCGTTCATTTAATCAAACCTCGTCTGTGTTCTAGTAGCATATGACCGAAAGGCCATGGCTTTGGCTAGCTTTGTGAATTAACACCAACATGCAATCTGACACCACAATCAACAATTGCTATTTCTAACAACACACAAAAAAATATTATATTGAATATATTTCAAAGAGACACAATGACAAATTATTAGCATGCAAATGATTATAGAGCTTAATCGAGGAGATTGTCCAAATACTTTGCTGTAGTTTTTTGCACACATAAACGCACCAGTGGACTAATCATTAATGGACTAATCACTAATCATCATAACTTTTTTAAAAATAAGTAAATAAAACAGTACAAATAGCTAAACTGTCTTGCAGACGCACTGTGAATATACCTGAATATATTATTTTATAAAATATAACTTTCGTATAACTAGATCTCCATAACTTAAACTTGTGTCTGGAAGATGAGGCGCAGAATCCACAACTGCACTCCCGTATCAACAACTGTCAGAAGCAGTGAGACCAAAGTCCACATCTCAAGAAATTCATTCAAATCAAAGCTGTTATCCATGTCAGTGCTTGAGGGTGTCCAGAACAGCCTCCCTCGAGCTCAAGCGTGGGGAAAAATAAGGAAAACGTTATCCTACCTTGAGCGTTCTGCACATGGTCTGATTAACGTCGCTCATAGGATCCTCTCATTCATTCGCCGCGGCTGTAGCTCTTTGATTCTTCCGTGTTCAGTCCATCGTATCTTAGCGTCCCATTACTCCATAATGAAAGGTTCCTGGTTCCAAAACAGTCAGGCAGACTGCAGAGCGCGTCAGTGAGGCCAGCACATTGCAGTCCCGAGTATGTGAATTAGCCCTCCTCCACTCACCTTTTAATGCATCTTTACTGCAGCAGCACATTATATTTGCAGATCATAAAATCCACCCCCAGCGCTTTCCAGGACCGTCATGACATTACAATTTTATGACCTTGACTTACTGTGGTCACCTGGATAATATTTAAATCAACGTTATGGGTCTCCCACTCATACTGAAAGTGCTATGCACTTTCTCCCTCTGCCTCTCTTCCCTGTCTTCACCCAAAATTTCTCTGTCAACAGAATACAGAAGAAAATATGCAAGGGGAAGGACATACCAGGACATTATATTTTCCCATCCCCTGTTTTATTTATCAGCCTCTCGAGTTAAACATCAAATTGACAAATACACGTCAACAACAAAGCATGCAAAGTACAGAGCGCGCATTGTGTATGACAAGCGCACTGACAGCAAACAAACTAACCTAAGACATCGAATAGACATCTCGTTCGTATATTCTGAGTAAAGGATTTTTAATATTACAAATCTTCCACGAATATGTGCACCAAGCATCATTTTCTTTCGCTATAGGCATATTTACAACTATTATTATTCTCGTCTGTTCAACAGTGATAAATTAGGCCTGGATGTAAACTATTTGCAATATCGTTTGCAGGATGTACAAGTCCCTTTGCAATGAAAGTCATGGGCCAGTGCTTACCTATTTTATAAATTTGTAAGTCTGTATTGAAATGTATTGCAAGTTAAATTGAAAAAATAATAATAAAAAATTAGGGGGAAGGATTAAAAATATATAGTGGCTGAACGTGAGGAAAGAGAGAGTGTGTAATATCTTATTTCTTTTTCGTTTGTTTTCAAGCTCTCAGTTGAAGCTATAGCCTGTTAGCTCTCGGACGCGACTTTCTCTGTTGAGCTTCTTTAGCTTCATCCTTCTGTTTTGGAACCAGATCTTGACCTGTCTGTCTGTGAGGTTGATACTCTTGCTGATCTCCAGACGGCGCTCTCGAGTCAAGTACATGTTGAACAAGAACTCCTTCTCCAGCTCAAGTGTCTGATGCTTTGTGTAAGGACACCTCTTCTTTCGACCAATTTTCGCTTTTAGCCAGTTCCCCGTTGCTTTTTCCAACGTAGACTCATCTGCAGAAGAAAAAGAGAGCAAAAAAAGAGAGAAACTGTTATACCAGAGTATGACTGAAAATGATAAACATAATAATAAAATAATAAAATAGTTGTTCGTCTGACCATGCTTTATTTTTTTCACAAAATGATCATGCTTATGTTTTTGTTTTTTCAGAGTAAACAATCCGCTAAGTGCACCGTGCTATGGTTTAATCTACTACAGTCTTGCTCTTATGCAGTGATCCCGTTTCCCTAATTTTCTTTAATATCAATGATATATTCTTTTATGCATTTCCAACTATTATCTTTATGTATATTATTGTACATTTTTTGTTCTATTTTCGACCAATTTCATACTTTAACTTTGTTTTCGGTTCCTGTATTAATGTATAATAATAGCTATATATGGTAATCTAAACATTTTAATTGCATTTGGATAATTTACCTTGTTAAATTGTTCAAACAAATCAGCCTAACAACTACTTCAGATGCATATTTAGGTGTGCTATAATACAGCAGATTACAGAACATTTAATATCTGTCTGTAAAATAAAAACAGTATTAAGGTAAAGTTTAAAAAGACAGAAATTAATTGCAGGTGAGAGCGGGACAGAGCTTAGTAAACTAAATAAAGATGCCAGAATTTTTTTTTGTGTCTTACCAATTATATCTGTTACACATATTGAATAACATCCATTTCATTCCTTTATTTTAGTTACACAAAATGATTTCAATTATTATTTATAAGATTTGAATGGAACAGTTTACTAACATTTTATATAGCCAAATTACAAAACAAGAACGAAAATTACGAAATTAGCGCACGAAATGCCCAGTTACCTCAATTATTTAAATCTTTCTAAATAAATAAAATATATGTATATAAAATGTTTTTCCGTTAAATGTCTGCAAAATATTGTATACAAACATTTATCAATGTCATCGAGTAATTATTTAGACATTTACGATTGTCAATTCAAACTTGTAGTTAAAAAAACTGCACTCATACTAGACTTTTACACTCACATACATAACGTTGCATTTGTGCGGGGGGAAAGTATTATTTACTTCCCATCATTATGTACTATGTAAATGTCTGTATAGGAACAAATAAAGTCTAATAACAAATAAAACATAATGAAAAGAGCCTATAATTTAATTCAATTGATCAGTGTATGTTATTTTGTTATGATATGCTTAAATAGGGTGTGTGTAACGCACTGCGTGTTAATCCTAGTGTGATCCTGTTAATATCAATGACAAGACGCGTTTTCGTATTTTCTGCAACGGCGTTAAATGCCGTTCCAATCCTAAATATACGTGAGATATACGAATATACGTGTTTAATTGCCTGTTGTTATATAAATAAACAAATCAAATAGCAATAAAATGAACGATGAGTCTATCTGGGCCTGTAACAAATATTTATGATGCACACAGGGCCCGACCAGTCGTCGAAGCAACATGTTAAATGTTTTTTGTTTTGTTTTATTTTGACATGCAAGCGGAATGTCAGTTCACATGTTGTACACAGAAGGGAGCGCGCTGTTATTGTTTTTGAATGTGTGTATTTGTGTGCATGTGAGTGTAGCAGAAAGAGAGAGAATTAATGAATCACCTTTTAATTCGCTTTCGGAATCATCAGTACAACTGTCTGTTTTTGACACACTCTCCTCTTTTCTAGTATGTCTCTGATCCATGTCGTCTTCCTGCGTATTCTCTCCCTTGTCTTCTGGGTGCTGCCTTGCTTTGCTGCTTTTGACACATGAATCTGCCACTAGTGCCTCAACAGGCGTGGATATTCTGGCTATTGGATTAAAGTCCGAGCCGAACTCATCTCCGAGGTGGCCCCTTTCACTGGCGTACACCTGGCTCCGTCGGAAATAATCGGGGGTGGAGACGGCGCTTTGATTCGGGTGCCTGTTATTGTCTCCCAGACGGATGTAGGTGGATTTCTCGCCGGACTCCTTGGCGCTGTCGATATCAGGCTGATAAAGACAAGGGATCGCTTCCTCTTTCACATTGCTAGCTGGAAACGAGCATGGGTGCAAAGGTTGGGCAACAGGTTGTGAGCCTCTGTAAGTTTTAGAGCTTGCGATCCAAGTGTCCCGCTGCGACAGGTAATGTGAGTGCTGGTAGCTGCTGAGATGCATCCCGCTCGGTTGCAGGTCATCCCGTTTGGAGAGAGGGGTGCCAACAATGCCAAAACTACCCATCATGGAGCAACCATATTCTGCAGACGTTTGCATATACATTCCCGAGTTAGAGGAATAGCTCTCACCTCTGAAAGGAGATGTTCCTCCCACCAGCGAGTCCATCAGGAATGCGTTGGCTGCCACGTTGTTCGGGCATGACATTTTCCTACTTGTCTTGCTTTTCTTTTGATTCAAAACAATCTCCTTTATGCCGAAGAGGATAAGGACAGTAGGACGCTGACATCTTTTGGGGGGGGCGAAAAATATCAGCAACATAATTATGGATTCAAGGCGCTTTGTCATGTGATTTTCAGACCAATAGGGTTTTGAAAGTGGCCTTGATGCGCCAGACCGTCTTGACGTCACTGGGGTCAAGTTGTTGAATTTATGTGGTGCAGCATGGAGCAATGGCGCCATCTAGCCGTACATTGAGGACAAGGAAGCCAACAGCAGAACAAAGAACAGCCGCATGCTTCAGATATACTGTTACGTGGCTTATGCGTCTGCAAAAGACAAGAGAGGCAAGTAAACTAAATACTTCACGGAAGTTAAAGACAAATTTTACAAGCTTAGTCAATAAAAATTATGGCTAATTCCACACGCTTTTGCGAGACAGTAAATGTAGCCTTTGTTTTTAAAAGTGCTCATGCAATTTTATTAAAGTAGGTATGTGTGTTGGTATGTGTGTTTTCTTGTCTGTCACGACACACAGTACTACTAATGCATTGTTTGTCGCATGATTGCAATTTAAATTATGTGTATTACGTAAATGTTAGATATATGTTAATTGTTTTTATTATGAATTGTTATTTTCATTCGTTTCGTAAAATGGCTGCTAATGTTTTTCCATTGTGAATTTCTGGCTTAGGAAATTGACATTTTGTATTTTAAAATTAAAATTAATATAAAATACACAAGAGAAATCAATGTCTTATTTAGAGTCTCCAAGCTAAAACAATAGCTTTATTTATTTCACCATTTTCAATCTTTGGCTTTGGAAATTGACATTTTGTATTTTAAAATTAAAATGACTATAAAAACACAAGATAAATTAATGTCTTAGAGTCTCCAAATTGAAATAATAACTTTAGTTTTATTATATATATTGTATTATGCAAAAATGATCAAGAAGAGCATTTACTTGTTCATTACCTGTTCGGCTTAAATGGCTTAAAACGGCTTAAACGTCGACTCTAGAAAACCTAAAAATGATTGAGAATGAATACAATGAAACTGTATATCACAACCAATTCATTCCCATTGTTACTAGCGCGAATTTTAATAAGTGTTTTATATTTTCTCTTATAAGTTATAACATATACATAACATATAGATTGTAACATATAAAGCCCGATTTTTCGTCAGACCGATATTTTTTATGTTTATTTCTACCATATTTCCTCTTACTCCTTTAAATATGATTTCCAACCTTTGCACAATTCAGTACATTCAAAACTGTTAAAAAGTGAATGTGTTATGGACTAGTGTGCCATATTATTATGCCGTTTTACCTGCACCGAATGTACAGGAGAATCTTTTAATCTGATCAAGCTGGCGTGTGTTTGAGTTATTTTTGAAATTGCATACTACAAATTATATAATTAAAAAGAAAACTGCATGAAAACTTGGACTTGAATTGTCTTTTTCTGTGTTTGCTATCCAATACATTTCTCAACGAGGTCAGTGTCTGTGACCCATGCTTAAAACATGGGGGATGTGATTGGCCTGTTCACTTGTCTGTCACTCACCCTTTTAAGACAAACAAATGCACTCTCTTGCCAGAATATAAATGTATATGTTATAGACATCTTTGAATTTCACCCACTTTTTTCTTATTCAGTACATTATAAGCTGTAGTCTGTTTTGCACATCAGTTTTATTGTACATTTTATTATTAAATGCAAATGCTGACAATTTCTGTGAAATGTATCTGTACACACACACACATATATATACATACATACATATATATATATATATATACATACACACACACACACACACACACACACACACACACATACACGAACAAACATATACATATATTTACACACACTGTGTGTATAGTCCTTTGTTTTACCTTGAGATTTTTTATGTGAAATACTATATAATTGCATACAATTTATGTGCATATGTTTAAGTCACTTAATGAAGTAGAGGTAATGTTCCTCAACATTCGCAAAGGAAACATGTTGATGTACACACATCCTCAAAGATATATTTACATATTTTAATTATTGATCAGTATAACATGTTCTGCTAAAAATAAAATGTCTTCAATCAACGAGAAAGAGTGCGGGTTAATGTATCAAAAATGGCTATATTTTATGTATTATTAATGTATTCTTAAAATGTTTTGTGTTTGTGTTGCAGCGAAAATATATTCTTAAACAAAGTGTTTCATTTTTTTAAATAAATGTGCATTTACTTAAATATTTAATTTATCGTCTCAATGTAATAAAAACGAGGGATAAAGAGTTGTTTTGTTGCTTATTTCGGATCATCTTTATTAATATGATGGAAACAATAAGAACAGCACATAAAAAAATACAATAAATAAATATGAACTGGCGTTATCGTACTGTACGCTGTTTGAAATCCCCTAGTATGTAGCCTATTTCTTCTTTTTTTTTGTCCGTATGCATGCCGAAAAGAAAATGGAAATAAACTATTAGTCTATTTAACACCACATTTCTCAAACATTCTATTCTATTTGAGTGACATTTGTGATACTATTAAAAGTCGACAAGAGAAAAGACTCACTTTAAACAGAAAAGGCTAATTAGCCTCCTTTTTTCGTCGGGGCCTGCACAACATTCACGTTAATTACAGAAAACAAGTGTAAAGCCTGTGGAAAAAAATACTTGTTTTAAATTTAAGAATACGCATTCATATTTCTATATTTTTAAATATACATTTTTATATATATTTGGTAGTCTCCGTTGATGTTTTCCCCTGTTAACATAAGTATATTTTGAGCAGGTAGGCCTATTTATGTCTGATCCTTTTTAAACAATCATTACATGCATTGTGTTAAAATCGGCACAGAAAAAGAATATAAAAAAAGTCGTAAAAAAAAAAAGAAACCTCTCATCCGATTCCACAACTTGGGCCTCTACGTAAGCCAGTTTGCCTTGAAACGAATAAGCTGGACATACGATGGGTATTCCCTGTCTGTTTTGGAACTGAAACCACCATAAAACATATTTCCAATTTGAAGCGACCCGCTTTTTAACCGTTTCCCCTCACCAAACAGGCGTCCACCCACAGAGGTCTATGGAAATTTATGGTTGATGCATGTAACGTTTTAAAGACATTTATAAATCAGAGAGTGGTAAATCGCAAAGCACATCAGCATTATATTAAATTTTAATATCACGAAAGACCATACAAATGACTAGTGGGTACCAGTGGCGATTGTATTTACAGCTTTTCATCACATGCAGGAGTGCGGAAGTATAAGCGTACAGTCAGTGTTAATAGGCTCTGTCCAAAAGCCCACAACTGTACGGCCTGAAGCAGAATCAGCAAGAAACAACACTGATGCTTTCATCGCGAAATGTATTCATCACAATATTACAAAATATGAAGTCAAATCACGCGCCTGTTTTGCCCCCATTATCGTATTGGAATACTGAGAAATTATTATTATTATTGGTTTTTTATTATTATTATTATGCGAAATGGGGCAACATAACTATAGGCCTAATAGTAAATATTACATTTTCTCTTAGTGAGAATAAGTTAGATTAATGCTGTAAAACTTTTTTATCTATGCTTTTAAGAGGTTATATTTCATTTTAGAAAGCTAGGTAGAATAAAATCCAGGTAGTATTTACATCCAGTGGTTATTCACTCCACAGTCTTTATGCTGATGCATCAGAAACCTCCGCCATTTTCCTTGTCGTCTAAGAGAGCATGCGAAAGTGTCCCATTGCGCTCTTACTTTCCATTTTGCAGACATTGCTATATTTTATTTTAAACTTCGATAGAAAACGCACAACAGAAAACGTCTTACCACAAACACACAATTTGTTTTGGAAAGTCGCATTTATGAGTCAGCTCAACCCACGGCAAAAAAAATGCAAACATTATGGCCATTGTTCATTATTCGCGCTGATTGCTTTGGAGGCGACAGTATCTCCGGCGTTCGATAGGTGAACGTTCCCAGTTCCTGCTCTTCAGTGTGACCACGCAAGAGAAAGGAATTCAGCAAATTAACTACGTCACTGAGCCAGGGCCAAGGTTGGTGGGTGTGACAAAAAGACAAGCCTTCCAGCCTTGATCCTTCCAGCCTATGCCCCCCTTCGCCTCCCCACCCGCCATTTCTCTCCCACAGTTCCACAAGCAAAGATCAGTGGCAACGAATCCGCTGAACTAACATATCAGACACACATAAAAACCTCTACAAAATAGCCTCTACATTCAGAATTTACAAACGAACGAATGTGTAGTGTTTTAACGCTTTCAAGTGTATAAACCTCTGTAATAAATCAGTACACTAATTCACTGCGAAATGGACCCCCCCCCCTCTCCATTTCTTTTCACGTTCAAGCATATATATATATATATATAATCTCCGTTTTAAATCTGTCAGAAATCTACTTCCTGTTACCCGGCAAAAGTCACAACCAAGCAAGCTTAAATGGTCAAGAACATGCCAAAACGTCATAAAATATTCCATGCATGAAAATATTACATTTTACAGAGACAATAAAGTGTATTTAATGGGAGTGCTAAAACTGGAAAAGTTACCTGCTGTAGTTTAATGCGAGAGGTCAAAGTGTTGCTTCTTAGACATTCCTTGGTTCTTTCCCACTTGCGCTGATTGGATCTGTTCTGTTCACCACGTTTCCTGACAAAAGGGGCTCCTTGATTCCGCTTTATTGCAATAGGTTAAAGGTGAAGGCCTTGACATTATTGAAGTTCAAAGACAACTTTTAATTATATCTTTTCTTCATACACATAAGTGCCAACAGCACACTTGCACGCATTATGAGCCCACATGTTTCAAAAATTCATGTAGAGTGATCACATATAAAACTGCAAATGGGGACAGCATGCGATACCCACACCCCTGTGAGCATGCACCACAAAATAAATATCTCACCTCTGTTCGGTTTGTCACTTAAAAGGCGAGATATGTGCAACTCAGCTTCTTCCTGAGAGATTATTCCATGTGATCGGACTACCGGGCGATATCATTTGATAGGTTTCTTGCACCTAAGCGTTCATTCTAAAACGTCTTGGTTTTTGTGTAAGCAGCCTGACTTTCTTGTTTACTATTTACTGCGGAAGTGAACACTATTCCCCTAGAACAGACGGTGCAATTAAGTCAGAAAATGGCAATTTAGGGCCCTAGCTTTATTGCAGTGTCTAGACTAGAAGAGTGGCGATTCCATTTAGAAGGTACTAAAAGACGTTACCGAAATGCTCTCTACATTTTTGAAGTGTTCAAGAGCAATTTCATGGATCCCTTTCTTGGTCGCTTTTATTGGACAAATACCTATATTCCTTTTAAAATCTGTTAAGACCGTTCTAAATGTTACATGTTCATGTATTATCCCGTTTTCATAGCAAAACAACAAAAAATACACTTAAAGGAATGTGTGAGATTGAGACGACGAATAGAAATAAAAACAGAGGAAAAGAGAGAGAAATATATATTTTTTTTAAAATTTCTTTACTTGGTAGTGGTCAGTTTCTACCTTCTCTTGGGTCTCTGTTTTCACTGCAGTGTTGTACACATCACCACATTCCTCACCATAGACTTCCTTACTGATTATTTTATTTCATTTATTTATTATTTTAAAAATCAAGTCACAATGACATGTAACAGTTTACCTTTATTCGTGTTTATTTTTGATTAATACGTAGTACACAGGCCAAATCGGACCGCTGAGCTTCCCCTTAAGAAAAAAAAAAAGAGAGAGAACTTTGGGCGTACAGCAAATAATTTAAAGAATTGAACAACAAAGCTCACAAGGCTGCAAAGGCAATGTAAAGAAATATAGCAGCAGGGATAAGTTGAGGATACTCAAAATAACATTATATTTACATTCACGAATGCACAATGCATAATCTCTGTACAAGGAATACATTATTACAGATTGTACAAGTCACAGTTCTAAATGGTGAAAACATAAAAAAAGTATGACATCTCCAGATTCAAACCAGAGTCGAGTGTGTGTTTTAATGTACATATATACACAAGCATAAAATGATAAAGGGTACAATTTTATAATATATTATAGTAGGCTATTTTGTGGCCTTATTCAAAGTGAATGTTTTAATTATTTTTACTTAAAAGACGGGTCACATACATATAAAAACCTAAACTTTGTGAAGTGTACGTTTTGGTTTGTGAACCACAAACTTGAAATGTCAGTTTGACATTAAGCAAATTTGTATTGTCTTTCCCCACCCTCAGCCATTACAATCCTGTTAGCCTTCAACTGTCTTAGGCTTCTTCAGTACTGTTACTGGCCTAGACAAAAACATATCTAATTATTTAATTAGACTGAAGGGCATATTCAGACATTTAATAGAGTTTGTTTGCAAAAATATTAAATAATAGGCAACGCCATTTCAACAATTACAGCAACGGATTCCCAGAGAAATACTGCAGGCGATCTCTGCTTAATTTCTTTTCTTTCATTCTACGATTTTGAAACCATATTTTGACTTGTCTGTCAGTAAGGTTTAACATTCTGGATAGCTGCAGCCTTTTCTCCTTGTTGATGTAAACGTTAAAGAAAAATTCTCGCTCCAGTTCACGAATCTGAAATTTGGAGTATGGACATCTCTTCTTTCTTGTGCGCGGGGTACCTTGGGATAATAATAAAAAAGACATTTAAAATGATTAGCATTTTAAAATGAACATTTTTAACCAACATTTATTTTCAGCAAGAAGAAAATGAGATGTTCATAAATGTAAAACTTTTTTATTTTATTTTAATTTATTTATTTTTGAAGATGCATTTGTAATATCAAATTTGACTAAATGCCTCGTGGACTGCATCTATGGTTACCAACGTGAGGAAGCAAACACAATATATGTCACTCTGATACAAAACTACAATTTCTACAACCCTGGGGAAATAAAAATATAAAATACAAAATAATTGTTATTATAATAATAGCAGCAGCAACAACAATATATAACTGTTAAACTCGGTAAATATATATACATTTTAAACATTTGATCTTATTGTGTTTTTTCGGTCTATGCAAATTTCCCTGTTTTGCATCATATTAATACGTGTATTTGGCACATTATATGACCCGTGGCCGTATGCACGTAAAAATTAGTTTTCTTTGTTATCTTTAGTGTTACAAAAATGTATCTTACAATAGGCCTGAAATATTGTCTAATGTGCTTGACCGTGAACGTAAGCTTCTCTTTTGTTGTTCTGTACATAAATGTTAAAAAGCGCCGCAATAAGGAGACATTTAAAAAAATAAGGATACATCTAAAATATACAATAACTGGATAATTTGAAAGGTAATTCGTTTGCAGCGAATTTTACACAACAACAAATCTCAAAAGAAAAAGGGCCTTTTTAATTTGTATTTATTTTGTTTTCAGATAGATAGATAGACAGATAGACAGATAGATAGATAGATAGATAGATAGATAGATAGATAGATAGATAGATAGATAGATAGATAGATAGATATTCGACTGTCATTAGCACTGAGCAAGCACTAAGGTTGCGGCCATTGACTACACACCCCACGGTAACTGCAGTCACAGCACGTTTAAAAAGCTAATAAGGACCTAGCTAGTTTACATTCGAGCTGCTAAAACAAAATTCACAGTATGCCAAAAGTAATGTTCTGCCCAATTGGTTTTTACCCCCGACAGCTAAACGAGAAAATCCCTCGCAATGCTCAACGCAAGTTCATGATCAAAGTTAGCATTTGTCACAATAGTGCGCTCTTAAAATTTCACAGACTCTGGGATAGTAGCGTCTGTGTATAACATCCTCTTTTTTCAAAGCGCTTTCCCATCGTAAAAATTCTTTTCGTTGGAGGAAAGAGCTTTGTAGGTTATAATAAAATCCTTTGAATGCTTATAAAACTCCACATAAAATCTGACCGACAAAACACCGGGCTAGTCCCTTAACCTTTCCCCATTTACAGCTTCGGTACCTACTCGAATGGCTGCTCTTGCTTGCGTTCCCGTCCTTAGTAGCTGCTGAAGTGCACGAGCCCGAATTTGTGTGTTCCTCCTCATCCTCTGGGTCCTTTTCCGGCTCTCGTGCTGCGGAAACAGCTGTGGGTTGCTGGGACGAAGTCTCTAATTTGTTCATCTCGCTCTTTTGTAAACAATGTTCTGACTGATTGTCCGTGCTACAATAAGCGGTTTCAAAGAAACGGTCAAAACCTTGAGGGAGCACGTTGTTTTTCCCCACGCCGGTGTAGAACCCGGTGGAAGGGTGGCTAGAGTTCGGATGATGCTGGTGGTGGTGGTGGCTGTACACACTCTCGTTTTTCATGAGCATTTCTGTCATGGTGGATGGCGGAAGACAGTCTCTATGCACCAGGTCTTCTCCTGAGTAACAAGATGCATAATTGGTTCTGTGGTGCCACTTGCTGGACGGGTCCAAACCATAGGAAACATCTCGTACCGGTTGCACTTGAGATAGATTTGTGGAATATGGGTATGTGATTTGTCGCGAGGGCCCCTGTGGAAGGAACGAAGAGACGGCGGAAAATTCAGGAACGTAGTAAGTGCAGCTGGGGAGGTAGATGTTGGAGGCACAGCCCGTCCTGTCCCCAAACTCGGACGTCCGGTCTTTACGCGTCTGGGAGCAGAAGTTGCCCAGATTAACAGAGTTAAACATCTTTCTCCTGTAGTCCGTACTACAGATATGATGTTTTGGATTCGAGCTGCAGAAGGAGAAAATTTGGGAAGGCGAGATGACGCGCAATCCGTCTAAGTCGCCCCGCAACACGTGATCGAAAGTAGATATTGTCATATATCAATTTGGAACACATGGATGCGTAGGAGTGGTTCAGTTGGGTAAGATCTGTGAGATTCAAACGATTAATTTTCAAATCATGCAAAATCATGTAAAACAGTAACATATTTTGTTTGTTGCTTTTATCGAGTTTTGCAAGAACGACGTGTTTTCTGTTTGTGTTGGAACCTGTATGTGCACTGAGTAACACTGATTTTATAATTCCGATGCAATACATTCTGTTTTCATGTATATCGTGGCCTGTATGTTTTAATCTATGACTTTCGCATTTAACAAAACTATTAAAGCTTTTAAAAGAACGACTGTTAAATATGTCTTGTTTGATTTATTATTGTGTTGTTGTGTTGATTGCTGTAATAGACGAGTTTAACCGCATTGTCATATTGCTTTGGTTCAAATGCATACACTTGTTAAGACTTTCCAGGCTATATTATATTAACGTATAAAGCCTATATTTACACATGGTTTAATAAACCTTTAATATGCCTTATAGATGTCACGTGTCAGCTCCACCCAATTTCGGAATACAATAATATTACATTTGTTTATCTTAACTTTTTTGACGAATTGTCTTTTTGTTGTTGTTGCTGCTGAAAATATTAGGAACTTATGCAGAAAACATTTCAATCATGGCTTGACTTGTATAAACAGAATTATACAATGCTGGTCTTTCTTTATATTTAGATGTGGTTTGGTTTTCAAACGGGGAAAGTTTCTCTTAATTTTAATGAAAAAAAAAAAAGATGCTACCCATCATAATATGACTTTATCGTAAGTGTAAAACACTGTCCTTATCAAATGAAATAAAAAAATTAAATGATGTGTAATATACTATCATATGTGTTATGCTACTGTGTTCAATTTTACTTACACCCCAGCACTACACATTTTGGCATTTAACGTGCAAAGTCAAATGATCCCATGGATATTTTAAATCTCTGAGACCATTTTATGAGAGGCATCTGTTTGAGGCAAAATATACTATACCGTTTCAATATGCTCCCTCCAGCGTCTATTAAAAAACAAACTTGTTTTTGAAGCAGAACACTGGTAAATAGGTCTACAACTTTTTTTTATTTAAAAAAATATTGTTTCTAATAAATGCTTTCTAATACAGAAATACCTATGTTAGGAACTACAATGTTGGCAAAATATGTGCTAGCATATGCAGAGTATGCTATATTCAGAAACGTATTAAACAATTTAATACGTTAAATAATCCAAAACCAATAATTAATTTGTTATTTTATTTGGCATTTGATTTATATGCATTTTAAGTGATTATTAATTCATACACAATTTTGTGAAGACACTTCACAAAAAGACCGGTTATTTCAAAGAGCATCACATATAAACCAATTACTGTTGTCTTTCATACATTTGTTTTTAATATTTTATCTCCATAAAAATATGTCTAATATTTGTTCAAAACAGTTTGTAAATGTTAATATGGACACCCTAAAAATCTATGAACGATTTGGAAAAATATTAAAATCCAGCTACATTGCACATCGTAACTAAAAAGTTTTATTTTTGAAGCAGCATGTTTCTAGATTGCTAAAAGGTCTTTAAGGTATGTGGCAACGACTTTATGAGTCTTTTCTGAACTGAGCCCTCAAAACTGACAAAAGGTTGGTGTGCAATATGCCTTCAACCAAGTACAAAGAAAGCAGACAGCTGCCCAGACCAGGCACTTGAATTTGACCACTAAAATTCTCACTGCAGCCGCCATAAAAGTCCGAACGGCGGAAAAGCAAGAAATCCTTTGTTCTACAGAAAACAAATAAAAGGTAAATAATTAAAAAGACTTAAGAAAATGAAATATCTAACTAATATGTTATGCAATGCAACGTTCGATGATTCAGGTCTCAGTAATACAGATCTAAAAGTTGTATTGAACGAGTTCAAAACAAAAATCTGCCGTATTAGCTACTTGAGAAATCTTTAAAGAACGGGATTAATGGATTTTTCTTATAAGAGCTGTTTGGTCATTCTACCCAGTATAAACTTGTTAATGCGAGGAATATTTTGCGAAGTAACTACTGACAACTAACATTTTCGCAGATTATCATACTGGTTTCACTGTCCACGCTGGCATTTACGCAGTGCATGACAACAACCACAACCTTTAGATTTAGATTTTGTTTTAGTAGTTGTAGAGGATATATTTCACATGTATGCCAACTAATTCGATGCTATCATTCAGCTTTAACACTATACTACTAGCTGTAGGACCCTGAAATTCAACAAAGGCGCGCCTGTTTCTTTCTCTAAACAAGCACTATATCCTCACAAATGCTCTGCCCCTGCTGGAGATTTGCACAGTTGTTGATATTGTGATGTAGCAGTTGAATTGAAGAGGCAAGTTCAGTTGGAAAGAAAAGCTAGAATGGCGTTTATGTCTAGAGAAACGAAAGGACAGAGGTGTTGTAAATGTTTGTCATTCTCCCACTAAAAACAATCCCTATGAAGAACCGTGAGCTTTACGACACTGTCAAATGAATTTCTGAAATTCTTTGCAAGGCCTATAATTATACAGTAAAAATAAAAGTACAGAGGCATGTATTAATGTTACGTGGTCCAAAACGATGCGGTTCATGCTACTGAATAAAAATCTGGAGGAATAGCCAGAGCGGTACATTTTAGCATGTTTAAGCCCTGTCCCGGAGACCAATTTCGTCGACTTTTCAATCGTGCATCAAAACAAAAACACCTTTTCCTAATATCGATTGAGATCAACAGAAAATGAAATGCATGCAGCAGTCGTGACATTTCAACAAGGAGACCAAACAACAGTTGTAGGCAACACTCAAGGGCCCTGTAGTTTACCTCTAGGACTAAAACCTCAGCAGGGCTAAAAAGGGAAACTGTGTAATAGCATTACTGTCCCCTCATGGCCTAGATAAATTTAATTGGATGTAAGTCGGGCTGTTAAACTCGCTCGTATGAGCTGTGAACAGATTCAAGCAACAACAAAAATGGCCCTACTTTTTACAGAGGTCTCTGTGAGTGCATAGCTGTAGAGCGCTAGCACAAGCAACCAGTATCGAAATTCAGTATCAGTTAAACATCGCAATTCTTTTGCTCAAATGGTAAAGCAACAGCACGGACAGGGAACAGTAATCTTTGTTACACTGAATTATATTAATTATTTTGTTAGTCGGAGGAAATGTGATCAAAATAATTACTTTAGCCACAAAGAGATGGGTAATTGTGGACATTTTATAAAAAGAACAAAACTAAGAGGACGCAAATAGATGAAACGGTATAAGTCTCGCACAAGGGTATAAAAAGGGCTTTGCCGCATATGATGACTTAAAAAAAAGGCTACATATGGGTACATCAATCAATCCTTTTTTAATATACTAGTGCACAAAATAATATTAATGCATGCAATTATATATAAAACCTACATGCAAAATATACATAAAAACTAATAATTTAATATTGTACCCATTGCCTCGAAAATCGGATAAAGTTAAACTTTCTTCTATAGATGTTGTTTTTAAAAACAATACAGTTGTATTTCGTTTTACGAGTCTACAAAATGCAAACAACCAAAGACTTTAAATCACGAAACGTTCCTTGTGACGTTCCTTCAATTAATGACAGAGAAAACTACAAATATTGTCAAATACCACGGGCGCATGATAATGTCGAAACATTTTCTAAATATGCATCGATTGTTCTTCATTTCAGAACCCTTTTACACTGCTTAAAGTCATTATTTGTGTTTTATATCACACAATTATTTGGTAAATCGCACGAAAATGATATGCAAAACAATGCAAAATTGTGTGAAAGAAAGAAAACGCTGCAAAATGAACTTTAGCTATATCCAACAAAGCTATGAAAAAGGCACCCTTGGCTGTATTGCTGTTTCCGTTGCTACGGCTCATTGCAGTCTATAGCAGATGCGCCTCGAACAGCAAGCTGAAATTGGGTACTGTCCAGCAACATTACATTTATCCTAAGCAAAAAAAACTTCTTTAACATTTAGGCAACACTTATGATGTGTGATATGTTTATATGCGTTTGTTGTTTAACTTATCAAGTTACTTTACTTTCACTAGGAAAATAATGGAAAAATATTTAGCGTACGCAACCAATCGATTTATAAATGCCACTTAAAACACACTGTTTTATATAAATCTACCGAGATGTCTGATTAATATTTGTTGATCAAACTGATTCGACGGCAGTAAATTGAATGGCATTTATTGCGGAAACCAGATTTCCGCGCCATGGCTTGTTGATGACAAGATAAAGGTATGTACTCACAACAAAAGTACTAATATGACAACGCATAGCTGCTGTACGACTGTGTTTATAAGCAACATGACGCTTTTAAATAAAAAAGGTCAACATTCATGCTCAGTATCTGCCTGAAGGCATATTACTTTCACCTTTGTTTTTCCTTCTTTTTGTACAGCATTTTAAAATATGAGAAAATAAAAAAATAACCTACAGGAAGAAGAAAAAAACATTCATTATTTTCCAGGATCTTACTCAGCAGTTGCTTCACATGCACACGAATATGAGAGTATTAACTCTAATTACTTTGAAGATGGTTTTAAGTATAGGATTAATTTTCAAATGTGTACCACAATAAACACTGGAAATATTTATGTTCGCTCCATACGAAATAGCAGATTCAACTTTCTTAAAATACTTTTCTCACGTTATAGGCTTAATGTCAAGAAAATAGTTAAGTAACTAAAATACTGAAAATCTTTTATGAAGGGTTATTTTTAAATAGAAATAGCTTTTCCTTTTCAGAAATTAGTTGAAATGTTTTTGCACCATCAGCGCAAATATTACAAAACAGGAATTAATCAATTAAATTAAATATCTGGTGTATTTTAACTTCGTGTTAATGGTTGATTTTTTAACTACACCAATGGTATTGGATACTTGGTTCCTATATATGGGACACACTAACTTGACCTTCAAGTTGCTCCCGCCCACTAAGACAGGGCTAACGGGGGTGGGATAGGAAAGAAGAGTCAAACATTCTAAAAAGAGTCACCCATTAGTTAAAAAACAAACAAAAAAAACATTAAACCTAATACTTAATTATTAAGTACTTTCCATTGATTCAACAGATTTGTCTTTTTATTTTTAATCGCACCAAAATTATTCTCCTTTCTTTAGGTTGTATTGCAGATCAACGCATTGACATTTGGCTTTTATTTAATTTAACTGACGCGTTCATTAGCCTTATTTTGAAACAGTATATTTTTCTTTGATATATGCTATAGTCGCATATAACATTTTCCTCTTTTACTTAAAATGATTTCAAATGAATGAGATCTTAAACAAACATGAACACGGCGATTTCGAAAACGGCCATTAAAAAAAATAATAGGTAATGAAAGAAACAAAGCAACAAGTATGCTGTAGTCTCGGATATTACTGACCTCGTGCCGAAGTTTTACAGAAATAGAAAAATGTCTTGGCTTAGGAGCGCTCTATTTAAAGATCTGTTAATGTGGTAAATGCATATTTTTAATCCAAAAAATATATATCAATATCCTTAAATGCATATCTGTTCTTACCAGTTAACTGTAAAAATGCTAAAGATGCATTAGAAATTGTATTTGTATACATAATTTTATATAAAACTGGAATGAATGCTGCAAATGACAATTAAACGATGCTACAGTTAAATTAAGCAAATAATAAAAAAGAAAATAAGTTTTGATTTGTACACTGACAAATAAAATGCATCGCATCAAACAAAATCTCCATCATTACTCCCAGAACTGCGTCGTTGCAAAAGAAAATTTAGTTAACAGATGTCATGCAGAAAGAAAAAATGTATTAATGCTATTATTTAAGTAATTTTTAGGCAAGAAAATAATGTTCACTACATTGTGACAAATTACAATACAATGAATTGTCTAAATTCCTCCTAATTTCTGCGTTGTCACAATTATTTGTATAAAATGACTAAAATGTGCCAATGACAGATTTTTTTCAGATAACATATGATAATACGTATAAAGCTTTTTTCCCTCGTGCGGTTGCACTATTCGTCTGCTGCTTAAGAGTAACCAAATCGTTGAATATGCTAAATATTAAAGTTGTAAGCACGTTAAGGCGAGCATATACACGTTTATAGAAATTCATAACACTTCTTATCGCCAAAAAATATTTTTAACTCTATAAGTTAAACATAAAGCCCAGTCTCACAGATTCGCGTGTGCCGTGCAAACTACGCCAAAATGTACTTTTCCACGTATCTACACGTCTGTGATAGGAGCAGAGGAGGTCTAGAACACTTTGTAAACCACATGACAACAAGTTTTGTGTGAAGGGCACTGAGGTGCTCAATGACCTCTGAGCCAGAGAGACGAGTCCCCATAAACAGATTTGGCCAGTCTCAAAGTCAAAAGCGCCGCAAGGGCATAAAATGCCATTGTTACGACTGCAGCGCATTTGCTTTTAAGGAAGCCAATAGACTTGACACTAACCATCTCTGTCCGCTTCATTTGCTTTCGTTTGAGTCATCAGTGACTCTCAATTAATTAAAATATTACAGTGAGCGTGCCTGTGCATGTATGTATATAATCTCAACATTTGAAGTGATCAAAACCCCTCGTCAAAGTTCCCTGAAACTATTCAACACCCACTCTTGTCTTAGGACAATTTTGAAAATATTATTTGATCCAGCTCAAACGTTGACTATATATATATACACACGCACGCACACGACGTTAAATAGTTTGGTTTAACACTTACATAACTCATGATGACCAATATTATAACTTGTTCCTTAAATAAAGTACAAAACCTTCTCATAACTCTTCGTGGACGATTAATATGTAATTACTAATATTAATTTTTGTAATCTTCAGCAAAATAATCTCAATTAAAACTAGAGCAGTGAACAATATGCTTAGGCAAGGTACAAAACCTATTTAGTATTCCACATTTCCAAAATAGGCAAGCAAAGTATTACATGTCCTTGCAGTTAGTCCTCACGGGGCCCTGTTCCAGCGTCTGTTCCATTTATCCACTAGGTGGATGTCTTTACCATTTTGAACATATTGGCTTTTTAGTGTAAGGTTACGACTTTAAACGTTTTTGTTGTTTCTAACACTCAAGAGAAAACTCAAAAACGTTTAAAGTCGTAACCTTACACTAAAAAGCCAATATGTTCAAAATGAGGATAATGCCAAACCCTATTATGCATATATCTAATTCGCAATTAAATGTTTCAGAAAACGGCAGTTCTCTTGTTGTTGAATAAAACGTATACACATTTAGGGGGAAAAACCCCAGCAGATTTTAATACTAACACTTATGTTTCCAAATCATTGACATGAGATAAGTAAATAAAATTTTAAGTTAAAGTTTAAAGACTTTATTAATCAGAAACTTTAGGTTACACATACATGGATACATTCATGAACTCGTAACATTATTTACAAGACATTTTTTAATCGCAAGATACAAAGGAATGCGACACTGGAGCATTCACAAAATTACACTGAACACAACACAGAAAAATTATACATCGGAGACAATTTCACAAACAGTCCAAAGAGGGGGAAACGTGACGATCATTGCTATATAGTTGCTGATGTTGTCATTCATATAATTGTATTTTTATTTTCTATATTCACAAAAAAAGGACTTAAACAAAATATAATTGGCCAAACTTTTAGACCAATAGCAAGAAAATAACGTAGCACCGACTTCCGCCAATTTATAATAATAATAATAATAATAATAATAATAATAATAATAATAATAATAATAATAAATGTGTAAAAAAATATATTTGGATGAAACCACATTTTAGCCATTTCTTTCTCCTTTTGTTTAAAACATTCTATTAAATTTGGTAAGGTGTTTAAAAATAATACATGCGCCTTTTTAACAAAAATAGTCGGGGGGAAAAATACTTTTTTAACCTTCTAACTACAGTCATTATAATCATGCAGCAAATATGAACTATTCCACTGGCATATAATCCATGATCTGAGTAAATAATGTCTCTAATGAAACAATGGGTTTCGCTAATTAAAAAAACAGGCTCGTAAATATTGGGATTTAAATCTGGTCTCTTCCGTATGATTGCTAGTTCCATAACACTAATAAATGACTTAATCTTTGTTTGAATTTATCATTGCGCGTCTTCATAATATTACTTGACGATGCATTTTTATCCCAGAAGCATTGTTGTGACTAATTAATTAAGTAGACCTAAGCAGATTTGTTCAAATAACGCAGATCAAGGGACAAGAGAATAGTTAATGAGAAATTTATGTTGTTAAAAATTTAAATATGTGGACGTGAATATAACGTTTTTCACTATATCAGGAATAAATATTTTATCAGCAGTAAGTCGCATTTACGCGGCTTAGCTGCAGGCCTACCAATTTACACTTTGGCCAATATAGTTACAGACAATCTAGTTGAAACATTTGTCAGAATGACATTTCACATGCTAGATCAAAGTCTATTCATAAAAGCTGTTCTGTAATTGCAGTTTGGTTCTCAAGGGCCCAAGATACGAGTTGGGTCACTAACTTTGTGCCCGTGACCGTGAACGTGCCATGGAACACGTGGCGATGACGGCGGAACGGAGATAAGACGCTCCCCACGCTTCTTAATGTTGAGTATTGTTAAGTTTGAAAGACTCTTTCTTAGAGATAACTCGAAAATAAAAACCTAGATGTAAGATTAAGAACAATTTAGGTTTTTCAAAAGCAAGCATGGCGTTTCAGTCATTTTTTTTAGCTTAGAATACTGATCATGGCACGAGTGTGTTATAATTTTAAAAGATGTTTTAATGCTCCGAACAATAAATATGTAGCGATCATTTCAATATCATTAATACTGATAAGAAAACATTTTACTTGCCCGAAATGCTATCTCACAGCTTATATATCTCTACAATTTTAACAAGCAGTTCATTATTCAATAAAGTGAAAGATGGCTTAGACAGCTCGGTACTTTTCAAAACAGACTTAAACATTCCCACCGTATACATGCCCAAAATTACTGGACACAAAACCACTTAAATAAACACTAGACCACATAGTATAAGCAAACCTTTGGAGCTATCATTTGGTCGCGTACCCCCATATATTTGAACCCTTGTTCGCGTTTTCTGAATGCGTCATGGGGCAAGACTTTCAGAGTAAAATGAGCCAATGGCAGATTACCATTAACTAAATACTGTTGTTGGGCTACCATTAAGCAATGTATATTTTGTGCCTTCTTAAAAGAAGGACAAAGCCTGCTCCCTCAGCAACAGTCTCTTTTTCTTCATCCGCCGATTTTGGAACCAAATTTTAACCTGTTGGTCGCTGAGATTGAGCCTGTCAGACAGCTCTCTACGTCGCTGCCTGGTGATGAACTCGTTCAGCATGAACTCTCCCTCAAGCTCGGCCAGCTGCAGTTTGGAATAGGGTTTTCGCTTCTTGCGGGTCCGGGTGTGCATCGGGTACCACGGGGCACCTGGAGAGGGCATAGCACGGGTTCATGAGAGTGCTTCAACACAACTAGGCCAACACATCAATATATTTCCAAATCTTGATGGCACGTAAAATACAAATTTCTAAGTGTATTATGTGATACTTTTAATCAGACAATTAGACACGATTTAGCGACATTCTGAAAAGTATAATGTAAGCTGAAAATTTGGCGATTCTATCTTTATGTATAGCAAAAATGTCTTGTAATGCGTTACTGTTTTAGTTAAAAGTAAATTAACGCGATAATTGTCCTATTTGTAAGAACCCCACCTATTTAGCGGTTTCAAGGCATATTAAATTACTTCTTGCAGCACTACAACAGATATTAATTCAGTTTACGAGTCACTAAAACAAACGTCCTCTTTTCTGTCAACAGAGCTATTGCTGTTTTGACATTTCTTCTTCTTACCAAAACAACGCTTTTGCAAAAACTACATTTATCAACAACAACTATCTTGTTTATGCAAAAAGCGTCAAACGTTTGAAGCGGGATGGCTGATTTTTATGATGTTGTGTTTACTGGTTGTATAAATGACTGAGCGCTTAAACTGGTGAACGTGGAGCATTTTAGGGCAACCCCTAGTGGCCTTGAACAACCACGCAAGATCCATGCAGGAAAATCATAACAGTTGCTAGTGAATGCCTTAACGAACTGTCATGCAAATAAATTAGCCGGAGCAAGATACTAGTAATTATAGTACTGTGTGCTTATGTTGTCTTTCAGCTGTGATTGAATGCGAGGGACAAACCTCCTCCACCGGCGATATTGCTTGCGTGGTTTCCTTGCGATACCAGGGTTTGTGGGTCGCTTGCTGAAGTCTTTCCTCCTTCGTTTAGCACCGAAGAACTGGAGTCGGACTCCAAAGACTGACAGGATGGCGGGTCTTGGGTCAGATGTTCGGTGCCATAATCATACTTTGAGAAGGTGCCACTGTTGCCCATCCCATTGTGCATTCCGTGATCAGACGATACTGATGTATCTCTTGCTCGCTCCTCTCGTTTGAGACTGTTGTTGTCTGAACACGAATCTCTGGTGCTGCTGGAATTGCCATAATAACACTTGCTTTCCTCCAGTCGGGTTATTTCACAAGATCGATTAAAAGAGGGGTTAATGGATACGGGACTGCTAAAGTAAGACTGAGGATATCCATTGCACGACTCCGATGGATTCCACGGGAGAGAGCAAACATTGTCCCTTCTAGGGTACGAGAGAGACGGTAGCCCCGCCAGCTGTCCCCCTGAGGCTCTAAAATTCGGGAAGTAAAACCTGTCTCCAGTGTGGATGTTTACCAAAGGTCCCACAAACCCAGGATTAAGAAGATTATGCTCGCCCATTTCCGCGGGCCAGACCAACAGCTTCTAGTTTATTGCAATCTGACATTTAACGTAGTTAAACCTGGAGGTGCACCTGATTGGTCATCTCCACGTCACGTGCCGGAGCTTACTCGAACACTAGAAGGTACCACCCACTTGGTGCTTTTCAGACAAAACAAAACATTAACTTCTGTATTACGGGTTTTATATGCTTTTTAAAAATTCTATAAAATATCTTATTAAAAATGTAAAATCTTGTTTTTCTTTTCCCAGAGCTCAAAGGTTCTAAACTGATCCTCTTTCGCCTTCCTGTTATTCATAGAAGTGTCCCTAGCCTCGTTTAATCTTTACTGCAAAGCAAAAAAATAAATAAACAAAATAAAAATTACAAAAATACATATATATTCTCTACAAGGGAAACGTTATTTTTCCTTTGAGGAGAGGTTGCCTTCGACTTTGTTTTCAAACAAATTACGGTTGAATTCAGTGTCATATAAAAATGTGATGTTCATCTTTTACAGGCTTGTTTTAAAGAAATACTGATGCTCAGCGCTGAACTCCACTCATATTTACTGTAGTGGGGTCAGCAGGTTGAAACCATTGGCTCCGTAAAAGATGATGATATTCTATAAGAAATGTTTAAGAGCGTAGCCTATATTTTAGATAATATGCTCTAGTACACCTCACATGAACAACTTTAACAGATACATCCTATAAATACTCGCAGTCAAACTCATGGAGGATTGTTACACATTTCGCAATTCTTTTATTTGGATTTTACAAGCTGGCAGAGGGCATTAAAATGATTGTGCCGCTCCAAATATACCTCACTAGATCACATTAATTGATTTTTGATTGTAAATATATAAAGTAGACGCAGATTTTCCTCATATCAACTGTAACGCCTTGCCATTGTCAAATGTCCATTATCTGAGAGCGTAATGCAGGCAAAAATAAATATTGGGATGACATAATAATAATAATAATAATAATAATTACCCTGCATTATATCCCCTCTCTCACATTGGAGTGTTTAGGTAACGCAAAGTTGTTGTAATGGTAATTCAGTCTAAGCTTTTAGACCTTTATTTTATATGTTACCGTGTTTTGCCTACTTTATTAATAATAAATACATACACTGATATTTTCAATCGAAGTGGTTAATGTAAAAAATCAACAACACTGTTTGACATAGCATTTTTAAATCTCCACTTTGAAAATATAATGCGAACAACCATTAAAGAGTTTTCAGATGTGGATACAGCTGTCATATTTAAAATTATACATTAGAAATACATTATATAAATATATTTTATAATTTTAAATTTGTAGTGATGTATGTCCTTTTATAAACATTTATTTACCCGTTTACGTATATACTACTCTTGCTGCTACATATTTAGCCATTTAGCCAAAGTATATTTACTTTCTTTGTTAATTTTAATACTTTAAGTTTTATATTTTTACATTGTTTATTGCACGAGTATTTATGTAGCACAATAACTTTGCGTTTGCTGCCAATCTAAAGCTTGTTGTCAGTACATGTGTGGGGGCGTATTTCTAATTTTGATTTAAGGCCATCTTATTTATCTTAGCTTCGATGACTTTCGAATAAAACAAAAGTAAAATAACCACATGAAACTTAATTTATGCCGAGGGCTATCCAGGCTATAAATGCAATGATACTGCCTAAGGAAGTCCGGTGTTCAGCTTTTCATAAACATTGACGTAACGGCTATAACAGAGTCTCAAAACAACCAAAAGACTACAAATGTTGTCTTCTAAATTGCCCAAGGATTATTACATCCAAATTCGAGGCACACATGTGCATGTTTTACGGCTAGAGTACTCCATACCGGATTCATGTAACTAATTAACATGCTATGCAACACTCCGTGCTTATAAATTTAAACGCTTTCGGTATTTCCTAAAAAAGTCAGTACTTTCGTGTGCTAAATATGAATGTAATCACAAAATTTAAAGCTACAGAGACGTGACATTTAGTTACAAAGTAAAAAAAAAAAACATCAAATGTTAATTAATACACTTGTTATTATTGGTATATTAGTTCTGAGCAGTTTTAATTAGGATATTTCATGAATTACCCCCAAGAGAAAAACAGAGTAAAACAAGTTGCTCAGAATGTTACTACTTCCTGGGAATTAATGACATTTCAACAGCTTAATTCAGTCACAAAAATATTCGACTCAAACAACCTGACTGTCTTAAATTATACAGCTTAAAAGTCCAAATAAAATATTATATTTGCTTACCGTAAGGCTGGTCAGTGGAGATCTCAAAAATTTCTGGAAAATAGTTGTTAGTTCAAGGTCAGTGTCTAGTGCACTGTCTGCGCCGCTGTGAGATTGCTGTCTTGGAATCCTTTTCCGTCCAGACAGGGCCATAGCGTAAACAAAGGCCTTTTTATTGTCTTTGATTTTGGAAGACAGGTTGGCTAACTGAAAGCCTTGCAGTGAATGTCCTACGAGGCCAATTTCTTAAGAAACAAAAACGTGCATTAAATGTGAATTAAATGCTAAATACTAGCTCTCGGATAGTTTAACTCCATTTGAAGAACTGAAAGTTTGATAATTCAATTCAAACAGTATGATATGGTATTCAAACATACTTAAAAACTTAATGATACCGATGCTAACTACAGCAATGGTAAATAACAAATCACAATTAATTGAAAAACAGAGGCTTTAGAATTAAACGTAGATCATTAAATATGCGACTAATACACCTTTCAAAAAGGGAAAAAGTGTGTATGACAGGAGCGCAAAAATGTAAATCACGTGTTTACACTACTGCATATTTATCCATTAAAAATACTAAAACAAGATGAAAGGTTATATTAATATAAACAGAGCTTAAATAATAAAACAAATGTAAATTGATTCATGTAAAAGGCAAAAGCATACAGCAATTGAAAATTGCAAACCTGAAGAAGCTTTCTGATTAAAAAAAAAAGTATATTATATTAATTAAATTATATTTATTCATATTAATTCAGGGATTATTCTAATCAATTTTTTCGAGCTTAGAATATTTGAGGTTTACAAAATACTAACAGAAAAACATTTAGAGACCAAATCTAAGTAACATTTTAAGAGATGTAATCCATTTATAATATATAGCAAATGTAAAAAATGATAAATGCCTATATCACGCCTATTAAAACGTAAATATTAAAGTAATTATACAATTCAGGGTGTGTCCGGTTTTTCGTATGGCTTTTTGCAAAAAACTGGCCGATCAAATATGCAAATAAAATATGTAGCCTACTTTAGGCTACATATAAATATTTATTAGCTATTATATCTTAAATTAAACCCGCAAATACAGCATGATGTCCTACGCGACACACAACGTGTTCATGTAAAGACCGGTGCAAAGCATATGTCTTCGTGTTGAATCTGCACTGTTCACTTCCTGATATTTCCACCATACGCCACCAGAGGTTATCAGCCCCCTTTCTCCTCAATCCTCTGATCTCTCCCTTCACATTCCAGCTGGTCTGTTCAGAACCGGCGAAAAAAATAAACCCTAAAGTGAGCCCGTGTGTTTGATTGAACCGGCCGTTTGCATTATGAAAATATCTATTATGTTAGTAACATGTCTTAAAATCATATATTAGGGAAACACTTTTTTTGCTCTAAAATTCGGAATAGGTTATGAAAATGCGCCATCAGAAACGGTAAAAATGCTTTAAAGAGTAGCTATGTGCATGCTTTATTATATTATTATTAATTGTATGTCTTTATGTGTTTTAATAAATCTGAACAGTAATCTAAGTTGATCTTTGTCAGAGTTTTTTTGTGCTATAACGTTAATTGTTGAGTTTATAATTAATTAACCAATGCCGTCATGGTAGTGAGAACAGTCTAAATCAACAAAAACAAAATTAACATTTAATCATAAGTTTTCTATATAAAAAGCACAATGCGTGCAATAAGCAAATTTCTATCTTATTTTAACTGTGAAGAAAAAAAAAAAGTGCCAAACAAAAAGCTACGCAAGTGTCAACATTAATTTGAAATAAACTTGTAGTTAATACGATTTTTTTCTGTAGTTTTTTTAACTGTTCGTTTTTTTTTTTTTTTTTAATTGATTTAAAATGTATTCTGAAAATCAGCAATTTAATAAATCCAATTTACTTTTTTTACAGAAACCATAAAATCATGAAACATTTAACTACTTAATACAATGAACGAAAACAAACAAGAGCATTGAAAAATTTCAACGCGAGTTGCCAAGCATGCAAGTATAGGAAAGGAAATGCATATTGCGAAGACATTCTCTTTTCTCGACATTGTTATTCATATGTATGTCGAACAGGCCTTGCGCCTAACCAGACACAGAAAATAGTTGCTTGGCGGAACAAGTGTATCATTAAAATACATAATACATACATAAAATAAATTCATACAGTTCTGTATTTCCATTGTGCGTGTTCACGCAAAATAAATAAACTAGCCGTACCTTTTTACTTGGCCTTGGAGAGGATGTATCTCTTGAAATTTGGTAAGTACCCATCATTCCTCGGCGCGCCTATAGAAATAACACAAGATGACATCTCGTGAGCACTGTCTTTTGCAGACGTAAATGCACTACCTGCCTTCGTGGTCAATATAACCTACACCTCACGATGAGAGAATACATCCATTGGTGGTTTAAAACTTATACGGGCAAGGGATCGCGGAAGAGAAAATTGTTCAATTGTGTGATAAGTTAAAAAACGGGGTACTGAAAATGTACACTGTATACATTTTCACAATGACAAGTATATTGGATATTCTGAGCATTTTCCCCTTTTTATGCATTTATGGTATGTCATTAACTCTCGCCGTCTAGACAGGGAAATAACACCTTGTTTGCCTGAAAACAAACCACGGCAGTGGTGTCCAGCCCCTCTGTTTATTATTCACAAGACTCTGTGATGTCAAGGTCAAAGCGACTGCATAGTCATGGTCAAGGGTAAGGCGCAATCACGTGACTTTAAAACCTAAAGCTTAACTATAATGCAATTAGCATACAATTTTTCAGTCTTCAAAGTAATCCACTCCATCGCAATATACTATTTATGTTGACAGTCGATTAAAAGGAAAAGTAGCCAGTAACCGGGTGTGTGTCTCATCGGTGATATACAGAGATTAGACTTTAATAAGAAATTATGCACCAAACTGCAGAGTTCATTACTTTTACATATCAAATAGAGTTGCTAATATATACCCTTCGCAATAATACATTATTTTAGGGTTGTTTAGCAGTTGTTGTGCTCTACCACATTTAGGCAGTTAGCGATTATAGCATTTCAGTTTCAAATCATTTAATAGCTTCTGTGGATTTCCCAGGCGAAAAAAATACATGCAGGCACGTATATTTTATGTGTAGGGCAATATCCAGTTGTCAACATTTGAAGTAGACCATTCATCAAAATTGAAAAAAAAAAAAATCAGTACAGGTACACAATTTGGTGTATATATATATATATATATATATATTAGTGTGTGTGTGTGTGTGTGTGTATATGCATGTATGTGTATGTATATATATGTATGTGTGTGTATATGCATACATATACACACACACACATGTTTTTTGGATCCAAATAAGTTTTTAAAAATTGTCTTACAACTTTGTAGACAACTTTGATGAAAGTTTTGATCTACTGTGTGTGTGTGTGTATACGTGAGTGTATGCACATATTTATGTTTGTAGGCCTATAGATATTTAGAAATAATAGATATTAAGAAATTATTTTAAAAAAAAACAAAAAAAAAAAACGTTTGAGTGCTGTTATGTTGAATTTATTCTTCTCTGATTATTCCGGTACACTATTTACCTTCAGTAATTTTTAAATATATTGTTATTAGGTTGACCAATTCGTTGAATACGTAGACTGCATCAGAATTAAAATGCGCATCATAACAAAAATGACATTTACAGTATTACGCGTTTTTTTCCATGTATAACGGTGTTACTTCAGTGTCTTGTTTGAGGTTACAAAAAAAGTTATGCAAAATGTATCTTAATCTATTTACCTAATACACACTGTATTAGATCAAAATGTTTTGGCATAATCGAATAGTTAATGTCACATTTCATGCTGGACTTACCACACCGCGTTTATTCCTCGAAAAATGTAAAATTACACACAAACGGCAGATTATTAAACGGAGTAAGACGCACCTTACATTTGCTTGTATTAAATTACATAATATTTAATATAAGTGTAAAATCAAATGATCAGATCTGTAATTATAAACACTACATTGTTACGAGCAGCAAAAGAATTGTTAGCATTGTTTTGTTATATTAAAAATATTTAAGATCTACCTGAAGCCCGTCGCATTCTGATTCAAACGATATTCAGCATTAAAGTTCGGACTTTAAGCACCGGTAGCAATTTTAAATAGACAATTTAGACCAATTTTAATTGCGGCGACACAATTTAGTTTTCACTAATATAATATAATATTATATTATATAATATAATATAAACTTGTCATAGCATTGTCATAGTGTTTACATACTGCTATTCTCACTTGTAAGACGCTTTGGATAATAGTATATGTAATATTTCGGAAGGTTGTGCATATTTTCAGCATGTATTCTTAGCAGCCCTATCGTTCGATAAAACTAATATTCACAGTATACATGCATTACGATATTCAATAAACCTAATTCATTTGACAAGTATTCACCCCACAGAAAGAGCTCACATACAAACTCACACAAACAGATGGAAAAGATGGATTTTTCAATTTATGTTTGGCCTTAAACGGTCCACCGTCACTGATAATTGAAATGAAATGCATTGATTGACCTCAGGTAGCATGTACTCAACAAATTCCATTGCCATTTTATTTATGAAATATGCCTCAATTCAGTACTTTAGGAATTGAACACCACAATACAATTCACATACTGCACGAAAAGAGATACAGACAAGTTTTGTGAACAGCTCCAATGCTTTACGATATATATTTCTATATAAAACAAAAAGGTTGTGCATTAACGTTTAATACTAAATGATTTTTAAATGCTTACAATCATTCCAGTTGCATGGCAGAGTCATATCCTTCACTGCTAATAGGGACACATACAAATGATCTTGAAACATTCCTTTTTAACAGACCGGTCATACGCGAAATCTAAATTAAATAACAGAAGCATTAAACTGTACAGTTAACATAGCAGCCTGGTTTACCCTCGGCATTAAAAAGCAATGTATCCCACAGTGAACCATTTAGCTTTTGAAGTCTCGCAGGCTCATTCTAGCAAATCTGTCATCTCCACGAAAAGCAAATGACGGATTCTATTCGTGACTCATTTCAGTTTTTGCTGTAGCCTTTCGAGATTGTATACAAGTCTTGATTCACCCAAAGTGTTTATAAGAATTATTATTATTTCTCTTCTCATGCGTGTTGAGCCCATCGAGTGTGTTCTGCTGGTTGGCTTTGACGCACACATGAAGAGATGTAGAAGGCTTGCGTCTCCTTGTATTTTCAGATGCACGTAAACCATGTGTCCCTTTGATATTTGTGTAATTTTAAATATTTATTATGTATATATGTACATTCATAGAAAAGGACAAAGTTTAAATGACTTTTTTGGGATTTTCACAGTTATGTATCTTATGCCCAAAAAGCCAGAGAGATAGCGGTTATGCTATTGTGTGTACGTTTTAAATTAAATAAAGTGAAAGAAGACAGGTTAGGCTTGGGGTTGCCCGGATGTTCTTCATTCATGACTGCTGAACAGAAGTAAATATCAGACTTTCTGGACGGAAGGATATAAGCTGGCGAACAAAATGTACGAGACATACATCAAGTATGCATGTGATTATTAGTCTTGGATTTACTGACGAACTTTTTCTCCTTCACTCTGCGGTTCTGGAACCAAATGGTAACTTGACGTTCTGAGAGGTTGGTTGTCGCAGAAATGCGTCGTCTCTTGTCTTTGGTGATAAACTTGCTTGCTGCATACTCTTTTTCCAGTTCTTTCAGTTGTATCTTGGTGTAGGGAACACGCTTTTTGCGTCCTCGTCGATAACTGCTGACTTCTGGCTGCAACGGAACAACATCTGAAAAACAAAGTAAATGAAAACATTAGCATCACCTGTTTGCCCACTGAGGCATTGGTAGAGGTTATGCTCATTCCATCACAACGGGAAACACCATATTTATAAAGTATTTAATTGTAATGTCAAATTATTTCACTGGCTGGGACCAATGCTGAACAAAGAAGCAGTTATGCTCCTGCTACATGTTAGCTATCTGAAGCAAAAATAATAAAATAATCTTAGCTAATAATATATACCTATTGTCGGGCGAATTAAAATGTCCGTGCATTTTACAATCAGCCGATTTATCTAGGATGTTTTCAACATTACAGTAGTCTATGTAATAGTATAGTTTAAAATCAACACCGACATACTGATAACAATAAATCTTTCTCAAGTTAATTTTGGAAGGATGAGGTTTGAAAAAACAAACAAACCATCCCCCATAATCTCGTTAAAACATCTGGATTGTGGGTAGCAATGACAAGAGCTTATCAAACAAATTTTCCTTAGATACAATGCAATATAATGTTTTGTAAAATTACCTGTGTCCTATTTATATAAAAAACAAACGCTCAGTAACATTCCATTCTTTACCCAATATCCCTACCTCACTGTGAAACTTTAAAAGGTAAAATATGGTTAGAGATATTATTCCAGGCAGCTGAAGCACTGTCACATTCAGATGTGTTCTAGTATTTTCTCTATTATTTAATTGGTAAAAAATGTTCCAGATGGAGACATGTCAATTGTCCTCATTTATGTATTATTGCCTTACGCACCCAAACACACTGTATAGAACTGATTAAGACTATGCACAAAACAGCACTAGAAAATTATCCAATATCCAAGTAGGTTGTTTTGATACAACCTTATTTTTGGCTATTTGATTATAGGATACATGTAATCCTGACCTCCTCTAGGGGGAGGGTTGCTAAACGGGTCAGGGGCGTGTTGGTGGTGACAAGTATTCACTATAGCCACTATAACGCGACAATATTTAACACTGAAAATACAGTGACCTACCAACAAAGCACTGGAAATTTTAATTACCACAGCTTAGTAACAATGACTGAATTGTAAGTGGAATAACTGAGTTGGTATATGCATCATAGGCAATATTTTTGCCTACACCAAAAATCAATAACTTGACTACAGAACGTCAGCTGCTTTTAGGAAATAAAAAATGCTGCTCCATGGTATTCGTAAAATGTCCATAACAGATTGCGGGGTATCACTCCCGATCACTGCTGACAACGATTTATATGCATGTTACAAATAACATTATGCATTATCATACAGGAGGAGCAAAGGTAGTATTGTCATACCTCAGTTCCAAATTGCGTGACTTTCCTAGCTTAAGAATCCTGTGACTCAATAATATCAGAGTTAATGTATGACTAAACAGATAGGTCACTCAAATATTGTACTATTTTATGTGAGATGTTGTAACTAAAACGTACATTCATGGCAAACTAAACTGTCTTGCTGAAACTTGTTGAGTTTAGGAATTGCTCATACTTTTGTTCTGGAACGCCAATTGAACATATACCAACTGTCAGCTGTCACTTGTCAAAAACAAATAAGACAAAACAACAAATTTGACAGGTTTATGCAGAGCTAGTGGATGCGCAGTCATAACCTGTTATGTGGAGATTTGAGTAGACATTTCTAAATCCACCGATGACCTTTAGACAATAATGTATATATATGGAAATATTTCATTAGGTCCAACAATTTGCATGTTCAATATAGAGATATTTAAAAGTGTATCTTATTAACAAAAAGACATATAAGCACTGTTTTGCATGTCACTTATTTATTCACACTTAATTTCACAACTGTAGAGGACATACCTGGAAAGGGAGATTTCCAAAGATGAGAAGACTGTGTTTGCTCCTTTGAACAGTACACCTGCCCATCCCAGCCATTCGAGAGAGCCCAGTGTTGATAGCCCTCCATGGGGATCAATGCATCGTGACGTGGCTCGGGATGAGCGCTAATACTCGGAACCACCGACATATCTAGATATCCTGGAACAGCCTGGTAAGAGCTGGCAAAACTCGGGTAGAAAGCAAACTCTTTTGCCCTGCTGGAGAGCTCCTCTGTGGGCAAAGCGCTGCTCGTCTCGGCATATTTTTCTGCGGGATGGTATGAACATGGTTTCTGCTGCAAGTTCACGTTGTGCGAGTGAGATAATCTGCAACCGTAGTAAGGATTTCCAAAGGGGTAGCCGTAACTCAGAGAAGCGCTAGATGACGTCTGAGGAGCGGGGCACTGTCGCCCAGTTTCAGGGGAAGATATATCCGAGTACACGGATCCCTGGTGAGTCGCTATGGTGCCGGAATGTCGCCCCAGCGCGGGGTGGGAAATCAGTTCCCTGCAATGAGTCGCAGGGCAATTCCCGCTCAATCCTTCCATAATTTGGCTTTTATTTTGATTATTTTCATTCGGGCTTTTTTCATACACGTACATCAAGGTGTCCGCCCAGCGTGGATGCAGGACCAGCGAAGTCGTCATATCACGGGCTGCCGATGCTTTTTAAAAGTCGCCCACTCCAAGACTGATACCTCATTTCCAACTACATTTTACGCACGCGCATGCGCACCGCTGCATCCATGTGTCCAGTTCATTAAAGCGCAGGCACGTGATATGCTAACTAGCCCGAAGAGAGTGGGTTGTGGGTGGGGGGAATAACCCCTTTAAACAACTACTGGCTCACATTTCACGCCTGGCTTCTAAGGTTTTCGATGCCCAGGCATTGGCTAGAAGAGTTGGAGACAGCCATTCTTAAAGGGGAAGGATTCAAGCTAAGTGGAACGAAAACAACTTCAACATTTCGGCCGACAAAAGACTGGACACTTAGCAGAATGATTTTATTTTTTTAATCAACATTCCAGTGTCAACAATCTCACATATGTAATAACATAAATACATATATGCATACAATAAATCCTACATAAATTCGATCCTGAATTGTATTACAGAATATTAATAGCATAAGCATATTATAAGATATTCGATATTTTAAGATATTCATATTCGACAGTTATTTTATTGTAATAAAACAACCGATCGTCAATAACATGCAAGAGTGGATTCAATAACAGCTGGATGTACATATAGGAAAACGTAAGATTTATTTGCGCAAACATATGTATGCATTTCTATGCTGTAAAAATATATTGGAAGTATTTTTCCAAAGCAACAACAAATACTAATTTGAATATTTAGAAATTATTAGATATAATGGATAAAACATTTCTTACTCCATCACGTAGTAATGTTATAATGAAACTAATGGCCTGTAAGAATGACTCTTGTGCGCTATTATTCTTTGCTCTGTGTGTTTCTAACTCAGATTTATACAAATATTCAAGAAGTACATTAAGTTACAAAAATGTTATTATAATCAATGTTTTCTATGTACCGTCCAGTGCTAGCACCGCATGTTGATGCATACGAACGTGAACAAATTAATAGCAATCAGAATTCTACACACACACACACGCACACGCGCACGCACGCGCGCGCACACACACACACACACACACACACACACACACACACACACACACACACACACACACACATCTGTCTGTCTATCTATCTATCTATCTATCTATCTATCTATCTAGATAGATAGATAGATAGATAGATAGATAGATAGATAGATAGATAGATAGATAGATAGATAGATAGA
>CAIGQV010019951.1:21658430-21684143 GCA_903798115.1 Danio jaintianensis | reverse complement strand
ATATATATATATATATATATACACACACACATATATATTCACACACACATATATATATACACACACATATACATAATACACAAGTTATTATGCACTAAACCTACCCTACCTACTTGCCAGCTACACAGAGCTATCGGTCTCTCTTTCATTCAGTTCACATCATATTGTTCCCAAACCTCCAATCAAACTGTGACATTTAAATAAAGCATGCACATAACAAAACAAATAAAGAATATCTCTTCCTCATACAAATAACATTGAGTGTACACAACTATTAATCTTCTACCATTTCCAATGTGAAAATCAGAATAATATACTTGACGCTCGATTGGACCACAGATTTAAGTTGGCTCATTTAACCATTCACTTAAAAGAACAGGAATGCAGTTTTGCTTGTCGAAGTTTTTTTTTTTTAAAGGAGTCATTCAGTGATTCAACTTGTGAGCTCTATTGTTGGGGCTGCGTGCATCTGACGTTATCGTACAGAAAAATCGATTGAAACGTCGGTTCAAACTCCCTAGCATCGCTAAAAAGGTGGCTTCTGTTCTGCGATCTATGTGTACACAAGGAACATCCCAAATTAACAGTCTGTAGTTTAGTCAGACAAAAATACATTATGATGGGTATATTATACATTTAAATTGTTTCACTCCTTACATATTAAAAACAAGTCTTTATAGTGAATGTATATAAAATATCCAAACACGGTAAACTTTCCAGTAGTATTAACTCGTGCTGTTTTCGCTGAAAAATCAGGCCTATAGGTAAAATTGATTCAAGTAACATAATGCTAACCCCTATGGTTAAATGCATATCAGCTTAGTAGGACTTTCCCATCAGATTTTCTGTGTTTACATAACACAATATGTTGCGTTCAGATTTAAATAAGTTATGCGCCTAAATAAGCGCTGCACCGACAAAAAAGTAGTGCTCCAGGCACTTTAAAGCTACACATTTGCCTCTCTGCATGTACATTCTTGCGGGGGTGCTGCAGGCCCTGTTCAGGAATTGATTCTGCTTTGCAAAAATGCACACCTTGCAGATTGCCATAACAACATTTATGAATATGTATTGATATGCCACTGCAGTACTTTTATCCCGTATCTCCATCTCTATTATATATATATTATATAACAGAACAGTAGATGCTATTAATAATAAACAAACAAAACTCCTCGCTGTGTTGAACATTTTTCATACCAGAAAGAAACACCGTGCACTTTAGTGAAATACGAATTAAATGGTGCATAGTTGTCATCAGAATATGACTAGGCCTGCGTCGATTCAATCTCGGTGCAATGCGGTAAAATCTGTGGCAGATATGAGGAACAGCATGCGAGCAAGAGAGATAATTATTTAAATATGCGGTCAGACAGAATAGAGCAAGAAATGGAAAGCGTCTGTGCTCATACAGACGTTAAACATACCATGCAAGATCTTCATTAATACAGAAGACTGACAGTAGGCCTACCTGCTCAGATTTCTTTGTTAGTTACTAGTTTTGCAGTTATGGCAAAAAGTTCGAATTCAAGTGAGTAAAAATACTATGTAGACTGCATCTGAACCCATTGTATGTTTTCAGCTTTGTCAACCCAGACTTGTTTTAAGCCGGTGCCTTAAAATTGAATAACATTAAAATTCAACAGCACAGTGACTCAATCAGACATTGGTAAATCGTCCTTCTGATACTTCGGATTTTCTAGTTTGTTTGACCACTTTAAACTATTTAGATTCTGGGCTGCATAACAATGGCAACTAAAGGTCCGTTTGTCTAAGCGTCACTACAGACAAAATGTCTCCCCCACTTTCAGACCCGTCTAGTCGGAAGTCCAAGTTCAAGTTAAAGGAGGCGGTCAGTTCCTCTGGAGACAGTTAATTGCGACAGCATGGCTTTAACTGCAACTCTCACGGTTTCTGACATCTTTTCTTTTAAGATGAATAATATCAAATGTTTGTATTTCTTCCATGTCTAACGGAATACCGTTGAGATCTCAGAATGCATGTGCCAGAGAAGTGGGATATGAAAATGAACGATAATCAGTGTACCGGTGAGCTACAATATTTTAGACCAACTTAATTATACACATCTACATATCATTTAGTGGTAATTTGTAATTTGAAGAAAAATGTTTCAAACCACGCAGTTTTAGGTGATTTCAAATTAGTTACAATTACACGAAAAAAAATAGCTTAATACTTCAAGAGTCAGGCACTACTTTACTTTAGAAAATTCTACTTTCTACAAACACCCTGGCCCTACTATATTGTTCAGCATTAGCATCTGTATATGCATATACACATATCACATAATCTACTGATCTGGAACGAGACGCACCCGGAAAAAAGAAACAAGGTAGTTTGGGCTATAAAAAAGCTTTATTTTAATTAACGACCAAAACGAGCAAACTATTGCTACATAAACACGAAGAATGAATGCAAATGTCGTCTTTTCAACAAAATGCAGCAATTATATAATTAGAACAGCTAGTAGATATTTTGCGTTTGAACGTGTTCTTCTGTAGCAACAGCAACAACAAAACTAAAACTTGTATACAGTTCAAAAGGCATTCAGTAGTCATTGGAAAACTTCTTTATAAAACAAATATAACTAAACAACAATAAGGAACCCTAGTGTGAAAATCTGATATTAACACTTGCTGTTGAACCACATTTAGTGCTATTTAGCTCCATTTTAGAATGTATGGACATTTTGTACTTCCAAAATATTTGTCATCTAATTGCAAGCAATGATTGCTTTCATACAATCAAGTGCGTAAATTTTCATATAACATTTCTCTACTGATTATGTCCTGACAAATTAAGTTTATTAAGAGTTCATAAAATATATATTTAACATTTTACTTATTAAATAGCTATGTATAGGGCATTAAATGATTATTATAATAACCGGGTTTGAATTGTTATTTTGAAATGCTTCTAAAATCCTGTTATCCTGATATAGATTCTCATTATGCACATTTTGATTAAATTCAAATTCAGTATGATATGCAGTTAAATGCTTAAAGAAGTCCCCCAAATTGTACAAAGTATGAAAAGATTGCACTGTTAGGACAGAGCTTGTATGCTAAAGAAAATGCTGGAAAACGTAAAACAAAATGACATGCAGCAGAGAATTTCAAGCATTGGGAAGCTTCACAACTCCCAAAGCATTCAAACAGTCACTAATCATCGAGGAAACTATATAGCATAGGAAACCAAGGGGATCTACGTAAGTTCACATTTTACAATAATATGTGGAGAATATGTGAATACATGTGTTAAAAAACAATCAGTGCAGTTTCTGTAACGGGCATGCAAACTTTTGTGTTTACAAACAAGCATATATACGATCAAAAATAGGCTAACACATAAAAATCAACATTTGCAAATAAAGGATTAAAAATCTGGGTATAAAAATGGACTGAACGGTGGAATGATTTTGTTAGTTAATGCACTGAAATGCACGAATAAGAGCAAAAGTCCAGAAATGCGACGGCATATTCAGACAGTCTGAGAATTTCCGTAAAAACACCACGACCAGCAATGAGTAATACATTATTATTTCTTTTCATTTGAGATTTACAACTATTGAGTGTCCAGAAGAGTATATGGAAAACAGCGAAAAGTGGTAGTCATTCTGCCCTATGCCCACCTCAATTCATAACACTGAGCAAAAAGGGATAGAGAAGTATATGAACATAAACTTCCATTGTATAATTTTAGCTTTTTATTTGCACATGAACGCGCATATGCAAATAACATTTGTTAGTTTGATTGTTTATTTCAAATAACAGTTAATTCTGATCTTATAAGGACTAAAAAATTGTTGAATACAAAGCAGACCTTTTTACATCGAGAAACGCTGGGATACACTGTTCACAAATCATTTCATATGAAGTTGAAAACTGCATCACTAATCCGTTCAATATCTTAATTATTTTTCACCTCTACGCGCATCAGTACAAATTATATATATTTTATGTATATTTAAACTATTAAGTCACAAAAAATAATTTAATGTTTTGTTAGCTTATTTACCGCTGTAAGGGAGGCTGCACGAATGGTCATCCGAATAACGATTTCAAATATTGGTTTCAAGAAATACATGTCCCGCAAGAAATTACCACAAGAATAAGCTGTTTTAATCGTCTTATACTATGTAAGCTTAACCAATCCAGGATCTATTTCTCCCTGCAATTCACATCGTTCACATTCACAACAAAACAAGCCATGGTGAAGGTCAAGGTTGCACAAGTATTGCCCTTGGAGACTTCAGTCACTATACAAAAGAATGAAAAGCTTCCTTGAGCATTTTCCTTTTATTTAAATTAATTTAAACATTCTTCAAAACACAGCAGGAAATAAGTTATTTAATTTTCACTTATTGGGAGCAAACAGATTCTAAAGGCGTTAGATCTGTATATCGACAGTTTTCTCAAAGTATAAAAACGCAAACGACATTTGTAGTACAGCAAGTCTAGGTTAATTGCACGTATGGGTATTCGTGCTTTTGCAATCTAATGATGAATAATTATGGGTCTGATTATATTTCATCCACACAATTCCAGGTTTACAATTGTGCTAAGGAAAAAGTAAATAACAATCGATGCATTGGCATCAGGATTTTCTGTCGTCAGTGATCACGAAATAAAAGAAAAACTCGGTCTAAAATAAAGCTGTATATTAAAAGAGTTAAAATCGAACTGAAACACTGAAGTCAAGTTTTAAATGAAGAAAGAAATCCGCATGCACTGCATTACTATCATATACGCATGTAAAGGAGAAATAAAAGATTTAAAAGCGCATAATAAAAATTAAATATTCCAGTTGCCAAGTACTATGTTAAGGGATAAAATTATCATCTTTTTTTCCATATAAGATTGATAAGCACTTTCATATTCGGCTGGACAGGGACAACAAGTAAAGTTCAAGTTCAAAGTCTTGGACAGCAGACAGCCAAGGAGAACGCGCAAGGAGACCCCTTCACCTCCTACAAAATAAATCACAGTATGAATGCAAAAGTTTTAAAACACGTTTGTGCAATCTAAAATTAAATTTAAATAGTCCAGTCGATGAATTTGGATCCCATTTTTAAACAGTTAAACGTTTACTTAAACGATTGCAATTAAAAATGTATATTGATAAAAATGCAGATGAAAGTAGGAGAGCAACCCTCTCTCATATTCTTATACTATTCCCTATTCACGTTCAGTGTCGAATTAGACTAATTTCGTTCACGGTCTATCTTGATCCAAACAACAACTCTGGACAGCCTTTAGAGCGGTTGTGCCACTGGTTAAACGCGCAAAATTTGACGTGTTATTTTTGGCCAGTGCTAAACAAAACTGCAGCTTCACAAACTTAATATAGCGGATTGGTTAAACTTAAAACAGCAAGTGATACTCATCACCTCTCAAGTTTAATAACTTTTTATCATTCAAAATTCAGTGTTTAAGTGTTCCCCTTTTTCTCATTTGCAACCAATATTTTTAAACATTATAGACCTGTAAAAAATAGCTCAATAAAAATCTGTACTTATTCACTTTTGTTTCCTATACCATCATATTCGATTTCAGCATAAAGAGACTAGAACAATATGTCACTTTCATTATAAAACGTCTATATTTCAGTCATAATCTGGGGAGCCGCGGACGCGGAATTATTCAAAATTATTTCTCAAAAAAACACGTGCACTGGGATTAAAATAAATAAATGTAAAAAATTATATGACATCACAATCACATCATCTTGCTGAACAAAATAATTCGTTCGTCCAATTAGATTGTTCCCACAAAAGCTCTTTTGAATAAACTTCGCGAAGCAGAAATTGCGAAAAAGGTGACAAGTTTAATTTGCATACAAGAACACCACATTTAAATATCCTCTGAAAACGAAAAATCGAATTCATAAATCAGAAGCTGTTCCAAGTAATGGAACCTAATCACATGGATGGATAATCCTATATCGTGTGTTCACTCAGTTTTAGAGCTAGCCTACACAAATGCGTGGAACGGTCATCAGATAAAGCCATTCTACCCTGAGTTCCAAATAAACATTTTAACTATGCTAAATGTGTGTGCCTCCAGTCCTCCGATTGGTTTTATTGATTTAATTGGTATGTTTAAAGACCTATTCTTGTTTGGATAAAAGTTGTTTTTCTCAGTCAAGCTGTCCATAAATGCAAAGTAAATACAAACCAAATGTAATTTGAAATTAAAGCTTTTTTTATTAACATATACAGAGTGGTTATGGGGCACTGAAAAACCGCATTTTGCAACATTTCATCCTGCGTGGGATTTTATGAAGAGCCCTGCAGAAGTGAAGAGTTGTGATTTTGAATTCGCCTATATCAACAGAGCGCGCACTCAGGTCCTTAATTAATCCTGTCCATAATTAGATAATTAACGCATCCTGCTGCTGTAAAATAATGTGCATGAGTGAGATATTAAATGCTTGAAAGGACTTAACACGACTGTCGAAAGCAATAATGTAATATCTGAACGCTGGACAACATGTACGTGACATACTGTCATTGCATAAGTTCGGGTGCTGGACTCCAAGCACGTCACGGTCTACAAAGCATAACAGACTGAGGATGGATACAAATCAAACATTTTCTTCAAATGTTCCTGTTTGCTGGCAAAAAAAAACTGTATAACTGAATACAGCCTCATTATATTATAAGTAGGCTTGCAGATTATAGATTTCATGCAGAATGTTTTGGTACAGTCCCTATTCCTTATTTGCTTCAAGTCTGTGGCATACTGGACTATGTTCAGAGAAAATCTCAGCACTAAAAATTTTTCCAAAAATTTTTCCGCACTCTTTAGTGTTTTACCACTAAATACTGAGATGTCAGTGAATGTAAGTGGACACTTCATAGAGATGGAGCTGCAAAGCTGAGAGAAGGTTCACTGTGGTCAGCAGTAAAAATCAGCTTGGTGGGGTTTAGTTCAGTGTTGTTGGATGAAACTCCACAACACAGACGTCTTGAAGCGATCTTAGTTCACTATAGCTTAGTGTTTAAGATTCTGATAGAAATGACAATGAAAAACAGAAAAAGTAACACTTCAGATGGTTAAAAACATTTATACTTATTTTTATTAAGTTACAGTACCAGTAAAACATACAATCCATAATTTTAATGGACATGAGCTAACATGAACTTATAAGGAAGCTATAGCAACCATGGAGACATGATTCTGAACTATATTGAGGCACTGTGCAATACTATTATAGTTACCATATCAGCCTAGAAAATAGCCATTTTTAATCTTAATACACAATGTAACTACAGAAGAGTCCATTTTTAAATAGGACAATTCTCAAAAATCTTTAGCCATTTTTGAGCAAGACGCTAATGGTCTAACTCGATTAAATGATTTATGCTAAGCTAAGATAAAAGTGTTGGATTCAAAAATGATAAAACTCAACTTTTTAACTCTGGAGGACTTTTTAAGTGAAGTGTTCTTCATAACCACTGAAATCAGAATTTACAATATTTTACACAGAGTGAAACTGCATGCAGTTAAAATAATTGTGAGGAGAAGTTTTTAACATTTATGTTTAGCTTGTATACAGCGCTCACTATAATGCTTATGTTCAACAACATCTCACTGTCCCTCCACAACTCCTAATTATATTCACTGAGCATGTAAAATCATTGGAGTGACTCCAGTCAGTGCAGAATCATAATAGATCATGGATGTCAATGTAACTATCATTATCAAAGATTTATAAATCTTTAACAAGTGTATTGTTATTGTATGTTACTGTTAAAACATTAACAACTAACGGAACCTTATTATAAAGTGTCACCAAATTAAGAAAAACAGAAATAGTACAAAGATACACATAAAATCATGTTCCTATATCATTTTAAAATTAAAAAGTGAGAAAAAGTAATGCTGAAATGCAAGAGATTTCCTGAATCTCTAACAAACCATGAGTTTAAGAATAAATCCTTATTTCAATAAAATAAGGTTTCATTCCAGTGTTCAATGGTGTGTAACATTACTCTCGTCGTGTGAAGACATGAATCTGCAACACCTCAAACAGAAAATTATTTTACGAATGAGTAATAAACTTAAACTACCCCACATAACCCCCTCTTGTTCATCATTTTGACTAAAGTTAAAATACAAGCAAAACACTAGTATAACTAATAGAACTTATTTAGTGTGAATTTTCCAAACAGTTAACTTCTCCCTACACTGCTTCCCGCTGTATCTTATTTTGTTGTCATGGATGACTTTGACATTTAAATGTTCATGTAAATTTATATTAAAGAGAAAGTTCACCCAAAAACAAAAGTTCTGTCACCAATTACTCCTCCAGAGGTACCTATTTTGAATTCTTGCTTTTGTTGAACACAAAAACATATTTTGAACAATGTTGGTAACCAGTAGTGAATACATTTTTATTTTCGAGTGAACTATGCCTTAATAAATGTAGTTTAAATGCTTTGTAACATCACAGGTTTAATAACTGGTTGGTAGCAAGGCCTATAAAGAATGTTTAGGTACTATAAAACAAGAATCTGTCAGCATTTCTATTAATTTCAGTGGCAGGACCTCCCAAAGTTGCAATATGAAATCTGTCATCTTTGCTCATGAGACTACAAAATGTTCTGAGCTGTAAATGTCATATGACCAAACGCTCTGATGCAAGAAAATTAAATACGTGATGACAACTTCAGATTGGCTGAAGTCATTATAAGAAAACACTTGGTCTCAGATCCAGACAAAAAAACAGACCCAGAAATAGTCAATTTCACACATTTAAGCAAGCTACAAAAACAATTGCAAAATAGTCATGGCAACCATTCATTCATTGACCTTTAGTAATACCTTTAATAAACGTATAAAAATATATTCATTCATTTTCTTTTTGGCTTAATCCCTTTATTAATCTGGGGTCGCCACAGCGGAATGAACCGCCAACTTATCCAGCATATGTTTTACGCAGCGGATGCCCTTCCAGCTGCAACCCAGTCCTGGGAAACATCCATACACACACATACACTACGGACAATTTAGCCTACCCAATTCACCTATACCACATGTTTTTGGACTTGTGGGGGAAACCGGAGCACCCGGAGGAAACCCACGCAAAGACGGGGAGAACATGCAAACTCCACATAGAAACGCCAACTTTATTTAGCGACCTTCTTGCTGTGAGGCGAACGTGCTACCCACTGCGCCATCGTGCAGCCTATAAAAATATATTCTAAAAAAATTAAATAAAAAAACAAGCAAAAAATTAAAGTCATTCCTTGTTTCAAGACAACGACAATAAAAATCTGGATGTTACTGAAGGTCAAGCAATGACATGACTATTTTGGTAATCATTTTGGTAGCTTGCTTAAATGTGTGAAATTGACCTTTTTCTTGGTTTGCATAATATTGTAGAAAACGATACCAACGTGTGTAAATTCTGCAGCAAAGTGCCATCAAATAGAACTAAAGAACAAAAAACAAAGATTGTTTTCAAGCATTGATCAGACAATCTTGCTGTTATTGTCACGAGTTAAATGAATGATAGACTCCAATGTTTTGGCAGGGACAGAGCCATGAATATTGAATATATATGAATATTTTGTGATTCATGTTTTAATTTTTTTATTTTTCCCCTGTTTATTTATGCTTTTGAATTGCATTATGGGACCTTGATCTTTTTTTCAACAACTTTTAACCTTTAAAAGTTCGAAAAAGTGACTTTAGTTATTAACATTTTTAATAGTTTAAAGTGATTTATTGTCTGGGTTGGTGTTGTATATTACAGTACAAAAACCTTGTAATAAACTGTCAGTACATTTTCTGTTTTTTTTAACAGACTTATTTCTCTATATTTTATTTCTTATACATTATATTATTTCAAACTACTAAAATGTCAATAAAAGTCACTTTGTTAAACTGTAGAGTTGAATTTTCAACATCAAAAGTCGACAGCAGAGATCAAGGTCCCATAACGCAACTCACAACTGTAAATAAACGAAAAACACCTGTGAATCACAAAATATGGAAACTGTTAATTAACAGATTTTTTTACAGTGTAGGCTAAGTGGGTCTAAATTTAACATTGATTCATAGATCTTGTCTAGTGCACGGTGGATGAAAGACTCAAATTAGGCACTTGAGAAAAAGTCAAAGTACAAAGGTACTTGCATTTTAATGTATACTTAAATATTAAAAGCACTTGATGAATGTTTTACATCAAGTCAAGTGTTGAAACAATAACATACTTGTTATTTCACATATTCTATGATGACAATAAATAAACAAAAAAGTGTAATTGTGTGCTGACAAATATAAAACATACAACACTGTTTATTAGAACATTGTTTAGTTTTTAAATGAAACCTCTCCCATTCAGATTTAAGACAATCGTTTAACTGGAGACTCACTCTGAACAGATCATTTGAATCAATGAGGTGTTAACTTGAGAACAAATGAGGTCAGATAAGTCCGCATCACAATTTAATTGTTCAATGCAATTTGTGAACCAATTTTATAAGCTAAGTGACAAAATTCAGCTCATTCACAAATTAATCACCACTGTTGTGTGTCTGACAGGTGATGATTTCTACTCTTCTAATACAGGGGTTGGACAATGAAACTGAAACACTGGCCAATTTAGTGTTGGAGAATTCATGGCTAAATTTGACCAGCCTGCTGTCCAATCTTCATTTATTGCACATTCCACCAGTAAGAGCAGAGTGTGAATGTTTAATTAAATAGCACAGTTTTGCTTAAAATATTGCAGTGCACATAACATTATGGGTGACACACGAAGAGAACAAATCGTTGGTTCACATCTTCCTGGCCCACATGTGACCAAGACAGCAAGTCTTTGTGATGTATCAAGAGTAGGAGTAACTGTGGACACAAGAGAAACTCTCCTGTTTATACCAAACTGTTAGACGGGAGCTCCACATGGTCAATATACATGGCTAGGCTGCTATAGCCAAACGTTGGTCACTCGTGCCAATGCCAAACGTCAGTTTTAATGGGGTCAGCAGCGATAATCTTGAGCTGTGGACAATGCGAAACATGTATTGTTCTCTGATGGTCTTTCCCACATCCAGGAGAGTTATGGTGTGGAGAAGCCCAAAAGAAGCATACCACCCAGACTTTTGCATGCCCAGAGTGAAGTATGGGGCTGGATCAGTGATCGTTTGGGCTACAATATCATGACATTCCTTAGGCCCTATACTTGCGCTAGATGTGCCGGTCACTGCCAAGGACTACTGAACAATTCTGGAGGACCATGTGCACCCAATGGTTCAAACATAGTGTCCTGAAGGCGGTGTCGTGTATCAGGATGATAATGCACCAATACACACAGCAAGGCTGTTGACAGAGTAGTTTAATGAACATGAAAGTTAAGCTGAACATCTCCCATTGCCTGCACAGTCACCAGATCAAAATTTTCTGACCTTCTAAAAATTACTTACCACTTTGGTGTGTTTTTGAAGAGCAAGTCAGAAAACGTTTTCCTCCACCAGCATCATGTAGTGACCTGGCCACTATTCTTCAAGAAGAATAGCTCAAAATCCCTCTGGCTACTGTGCAGGACTTGTATCTGTCATTCCCAAGACAAACTAATGCTGCATTGGCCACAAAAGGAGGTCCTACACAAGGGATGGTCAAACTCGGTCCTGGAGTGCCGGTGTCCTGCAGAATTGAGCTTCAACCCTAATCAAACACACCTGCCTCTCCACTTGTTAAGTGTGACGTCACGCGAATCGGCTTCCGGGTCCAAGCGCCATAGCAAACTGTATGGGGAGGCTCATCATAAGGTTATAAACGTTTACAAAGTGAAGTATTACTTTCAAAAATCAGGATCGCAACATATATATCCATGCCTAATATCAGATGGCCAGAAAGTGATTCATTTTTTATAAATTGTTAAAATATTGGTGTCAGTGATGCAGCAAGTCCAGAGACTGTTGTGTACACCATGATTTTATATAAAATTCACTTTAATGTGTGATATGACTAAAGAGTGGTCATAAACTAATATTTTCTCAATTTAAATGAGTAGCGGCTTGGACCCGGAAACAGTATTTCATACATCATGACTTAATAAACTGATAGATTTCTAGTGATCTTGAAGACACTGATTAGCATGTTCAGGTGTATTTGATTAGGGTTGGAGCAAAACTCTGCAGGGAGACCGGCCCTCCAGGACTTAGTTTGCCCATCTCTGCCCTATACCATACTAACAAAGTATACAAAATACAATATTTTAATTTGGAATATGATTAAATAAAAGTAAAACTTTACTAAAATTAAAATACCCAGTACAGTTAATTAAAATAAATTTACTTAATTAAAAAGTTAGTATGCACTGCTGATCTTGTCAGAGTGAGTCTCCAGTTAACGATTCACTGATTCAAAGGATCCGGACACAGAAAGTTAACGATTCACACAATCCAGTCAGAATGAGTCTTCAGTTAACAATTTACTAAATTCTCAAGTCTGACTAAAATGATCTAAGAACAGGAGAAGTTATTGATGCAGAAATTTAGGATTTTTTTTGTGTGTCAATGAAAATTATATTTAGGTCATAAGTGCCAGTTGTTTGGGAACCAAATAAGATGTACAAGGAGCTGTTTAATCCTATGAACTCCTGGAAAGTGGACATATCTACATACCATTTACTACTAAACAGTGTTGAAATAATACAAATTGATGATCTTCCTTGCTGTAGCATATAGCAGATAAAACGATTATGTTTGCATTTGGTTTTTTTTCCCATGAGACATATTTGTTTATAATATATGTTTATATTTGTCAACAGATTTAGTTTTTGCTCGATTTTACATACAGTGCATCTGGAAAGTATTCATAGCGCTTCACTTTTTCCACATTTTTTAATGTTACAGCCTTATTCCAAAATGGATTAATTTCGTTTATTTCCTCAAAATTCTACACACAATACCCCACAGTGACAATGTAAAAAAAATTTTTTTTTTAAATTTAAAAATAATTTAATTTTTTTAATAAAAAACCTGAAAAATGACATGTACATAAGTATTCACAGCCTTTGCTGTGAAGCTCTAAATTGAGCTCAGGTACATTCTGATCTTTCCACTGATCATTCTTGAGATGTTTCAGCAGCTTAATAGTAGTTCACCTGTGGTAAATTAAGTTGATTGGACATGATTTGAAAAAGGCATACACCTGTCTATATAAGGTCCCAGGGTTGACAGTGCATGTCAAAGCACAAACCAAGCATGAAGACAAAGGAATTGTCTGTAGACCTTGGAGACAGGATTGTCTTGAGGCACAAGGCTGGGGAAGGTTACAGAAAAATTTCTGCTGCTCTGAAAGTTCCAATGAGCACAGTGGCCTCCATCATCCGTAAGTGGAAGATGTTTGGAACCACAAGGACTCTTCCTAGAGCTGGCCGGCCATTTAAGCTGAGTGATCGGGGGAGAAGGGCCTTAGTCAGGGAGGTGATCAATAACCCGATGGTCACTCTGTCTGAGCTCCAACTTTCTTCTGTGGAGAGAGGAGAACCTTACAGAAGGACAACCATCTGTGCAGCAATCCACCAATCAGGCCTGTATGGTAGAGTGGCCAGACGGAAGCCACTCCTTAGTAAAGGGCACATAGCAGCCCGCCTGGAATTTGTAAAAAGTCATCTGAAACAATATTCTCTGGTCTGATGAGACTAAAATTGAACTTTTTGAAGTGAATGCCAGGCGTTACGTTTGGAGAAAACCAGGCACCGCTCATCACCAGGCTAATACCATCCCTACAGTGAAGCATGGTGGCGGCAGCATCATGCTGTGGGGATGTTTTTCAGCAGTAGGAACTAGAAGACTAGTCAAGATAGAGGGAAAGATGAATGCAGCAATGTACTGTGCAGAGACATCCTGAATGAAAACCTGCTTCAGAGCGCTCTTGACCTTAGACTGGGGCGACGGTTCATCTTCCAGCAGGACAATGACCCAAAGCACACCACCAAAATATCAATGGAGTGGCTTAACAACAACTCTGTGAATGTCCTTGAGTGGCCCAGCCAGAGCCCAGACCTAAATCCTATTGAACATCTCTGGAGAGATCTGAAAATGGTTGTACACCGTCGCTTCCCATCCAACCTGATAGAGATTGAGAGGTACTGCAAAGAGGAATGGGCAAATATTCCCAAAGACAGGTGTGCCAAACTTGTGGCATCATATTCAAAAAGACTTGAGGCTGTAATTGCTGCCAAAGGTGCATCAACAAAGTATTGAGCAAAGGCTGTGAATACTTATGTACATGTGATTTTTCAGTTTTTTTTTATTTTTAATAAATTTGCAACAATTTCAAAAAATCTTTTTTCACATTGTCATTATGGGGTATTGTGTGTAGAATTTTGAGGAAATAAATGAATTTAATCCATTTTGGAATAAGGCTGTAACATAAAAAAGGTGGAAAAGCGCTATGAATACCTTCCGGATGCACTGTACCAGGATATATTAGTAAATTTAGAAATTTTCAGTTGTAAATACTTGAAATTTTAATTATCAGTAGTATTTTTCTAGCAAAAAAAATTATCAATTATTTACTTTTTTTATTTGTAATACTTAAGTGCACAAACTTTTTCATCTAAGGGTAGATTTTTTGGGCATCTCCACTGGCATTTAGCAATAAAAATGAGTAATTACTTAATATTAGTAATAACAATTAAGATTAATAATTAGGATTTAATTGAATTTATTATCGCAAACAATGCCCCTTAATAGAGAAACTGACTCAGATAGGAACCTATTTTGTTCATTATTTTCAGCAACATTCATTCATTTTCTTTTCGGCTTAGTCCTTTTATTAATCTGGGGTTGCCACAGCGGAATGAACCGCCAACTAATCCAGCATATGTTTTACACAGCAAATTGACGAGATCTCTGACAGCTGGGTGGTCCGTGAGGGATCGGGAGGCACTGGCATTCTAAGGGCATGCATGAACCCCTTTTTCTGCCAGTAAACTGTAGCACAATCATTTTTAATGACATTGTATTTATGCACCTTACTAGCTATTTTATAGAATTTATATTTTTAATAGATATTTTATATCTATAAAAAGCAAGATAAATGACCAGGGAACACTATAAAGGTGCCTTTAAACAAAAAATGTGATAACCCAACAGCTCTGCAAACAGTGCTTTTACTGAGGTTCTTGGCACCACTGCACTGCATACAGTTATGTGTTACAAAGAAACGTGAAGTAATAATATACTTTTAATGTGCAGCTCAAAATGGTGACAAAGATCCAAGTCTCCATCTTGCCAAAAATCTGTCTCTCAAATTGCAATTTCTCTACTTGTGTGTGTGTGTGTGTGTGTGTGTGTGTGTGTGTGTGTGTGTGTGTGTGTGTGTGTGTGTGTGTGTGTGTGTGTGTGTGAATGTTGTGAAGCCTGTGCTTGCCATAAAATAAAATGCATTTGGGTAGGTGACAAATAGACAGTAAAAATTTCTTTATTTTTGTAAAACATCATTTTGTGAGGAAAAGAAATAGATATATTTATGTACTTTGAAGTCTGTTTTAGAAAATATAAGGGGTCACTAACTATCAATTCTTTCACTGTTTTTTGTAACATTTTTACTGACTTTACCTTATATATGTCACACGGTATGACATAGCAAAAAAATAAGAAAAACAACTCTTAATAAAATACAAATAGGATGAGGAGTTATCTTCATTGTTGGACACTTATCGTCATATATTGCTATTTATTTTATCTGAAATTCTGAATATTTTTTTTCTCCATGACTTGTTGGACATTATTAATGCAAAAGTTAAATGTGCAAAAGAATTCTGAAAAAAAAAAAAAAAAAAAAAAAACAGGTGCACATCATGGGCTTCACAGTGGGATTCAGTCACATGATCTTGAGGGTCCTTCAACTAATTCAAGTTTTCAGTGGCATTACCCAATTTTAAATGAGCATAGAGTGTCACACCAGGACATAGTTTTCACTAACAAAATGTATCAGGTTCCTATGTTTCTGTAGATATATGAATAAAATTATTGCCATTTACTAAACAAAGCCACTTGTACAATCAGACCTTAGGTATTTTTTAATGATTTTATAATTTTCTTTTTATTTTATTCATTCATTTATTCATTCATTCATTTTCCTTCAGCTTAGCCCCTTTATTCATCAGAGGTCGTCACAGTGGAATGAACCGCCAACTTATCCAGCATATGTTTTACACAGCAGATGCCCTTTCAGCTGCAACCCAGTACTGGGAAACATCCATACACACTCACTCACACACATACACTATGGCCAAGTTTTGAGATTTGGCTCCAAAAAAAAAAAAAAATTAAAGAGCAGCTTTTATAAAAAGAACCATGGAAGACAAAGAAACGTTCAAACATTTACTGCTTTTTAAAATATACCAATACTATTATGTTTATTTTTGTCATGTGTGACAGTGAAAATGCAACGTCATGTCAACAATCCATTTGCATGAAAATATATAAAGTCAGTTTAGATGATGTCATTGAGGAATCAATGTAAAGATGTAAAAAAAAAAAACACACACTCTTAGTGATTTGCTGGTCCAGAGTATCCAAATAATTCTTTAATACAACACTTTTAAATGTACCTGAATCACAACACCTCCACTCCTGTTTTGTGTCATCATTCTTTAAATCAAGTCTAACATCACTCAGTAAAATTTGTCTTTCAAATAAACTAACTCAGGCCATGCAAAATCAATTGATGAATTCACCCCTTCCAGCTGTTAATAAGGTACAACACTGAATATACGGATATGAATCAAGAAAATACTAATTATAGCCATTCTTATCAGCAAAGTCTGGACATATAATGATAAAGTTTATTCTGGTCTTCAATCATTTATATTGCAATATACATACAAAAGAAAAAAAATTGTTAAAACCAAGCTAACTTTATTTAAGATATGAGTCCAGCAGGACTTTGCATTTTTCTAGCAAACGCCGTTTTTGGTATACCCTCCCAAAGGGGCACAAAAATTAATGTCAAGAACTTTCACCTTTAATGTTCCATGCTGGTGGAATGACCAGTTCTATGAAAGTCTTTGGCCATCTTAAAGAAACAGCTGAAGAAACAGTCTGTTTTGTCAACACTTGGTCTTCACTATAATTGCACAATACTAAACTAACTCAGGAGTCCCTGGAAGAATATTTTTTTTTTGAAAGATTCAAAAACAGATAATTAAACTGATACTTGTCACTGCATTTGCATATTGTTGCTTTTCTAATGATTTGAAGTGCTTTATAATCCTTATTTGTAGGTCACTTTGGATAAAAGCATCTGCTAAATGATTAAAAGTAAATGTGAGATGGAAGTGAAAATCTAAACGAAAAAAAAGTCAAAACTGCAGGTAAAATCTTCAAGGCACTTTTTCAATTTTTTTTATTTGGCTTCAATAACATGACTTCTATGAATTTAGTGGAAAGAAAACATAAAATGCACATTTTAGTGCTTATTTTATTATAAATGTGTTTCTGTAGCTTTTAATTACAATGCATAACTGTTTTATTTGATATTTTTCATAGTTATTTCAAAATTAAATTTCATTCCAGAAAAACAATTATGGCTATATTGTTATTATGAAGTGATATCCAAAATATGGATACAAGAGATATAACTGTTAACAAAATGAATTCTGAAATTCCAGAATTCTGAAACAGGATTCATCCAGATTTTATGTTGTATGTGCAACATGCAAATTAGTGCATCTATAATTACAGAATGTCACTTATGCATATTCAAACATACCATTTGTTTGCCCAATGTACAGTGATTAATCAAACCGGTATGATGATAATGATGATGATATCTAGTTACATTTTATTGGTTTATTTGAGTTGAAAAATTATAAAAAAACAAACTCAAACAAATTATAACCAAAAGCTGAAATGCACATTGTGTAGCTTATGCCAATTAATATATCTGGTTGCTACAAAACTTTAAAAAGACATAAGGCATTAAGCAAATGATTTATGTTTTAAAAAAGTAACATATTAAATGCTGCTATGGTTTGTTTTTGATTATTTAGCAGTGCTTTCCTTTTTTAACAGTTCTATTTTCCTGATCTTAAAGACACATCAGTATTTTGCACTAATCCAGTTTGCCAAGCTAAACATTTTATAAGAAACTATTGAATTGCTTCTAACCACAGACTAAGGCAACATCAGTCTGTAGTGGTAATCAGTCTTATCGTCCTTCCCAGAAATTTTTAGTTGTTACATGAATCACAACACGCAACCATGTCTGACCCACTCCTTTACAGTCTCCTGTGATGTCTATACCAAGCATCAATTGTTATTCCATTCGACAATAAAAAATGCTAATGACAAAAGCCTTTATTGTCACGCAAAACAGCAAGCTTTAGGAAAATTTCGCAGTCTGTGTGCTATAAGTGGTATAGGCCAGGCCTCAAACCCAAGTCACACTGCTGAAGTACTCAAGCTAAGCTCCTGGTCCCCAGTCATGACCCAATGGGGGAAAAATGTCTCACTAAACTAGGTCCATGAGCAGCAACTTGGTGTGATTTCTCCTGTTTCCTTCTCTCCACTCAGTTGTATTGTTCCTCTATCTTTTTTGACACCTGTATGTGAGCACTGATTCAGTTTCCATTACAGCACTGCCCTTTTGTTAATTAATCTCCATCTGGTTTCAGTTAAAGCCACTGATGTCACCACTCCCCCTCCCTACAGTACACCAGTCGCTCCAGAGAAACATGGAAAACATTAGTGCCGCCTCTAATTAAATAACCAGGGAGCTTTTGTCACTATCTGTGTCTCTTGGCCAAGCTTTGAGTCCCACTTATAGACTAAAACATTTGGATTTGGATAGCGCCCATTACAAAGGCTTGCATTTATTGTCTTTCCACTCCCACAAAAAAGAAAGAAAAGAAAAGGTGAACAAACTTAGAATGCCTGGGTTTGAATATGCATGAAAATTATTTATGGTTCATGGATCAATGGAACTGGTGGTGATAGGGATATATAATGTTTTGCACAACTTCATCTGTGTTTGGGATAGTATCCCACATATGATAAAAAATGAATCCCTATATTATACTATATGTTAAAATATCACAGGGCTGATGGGGCTTTAAAGAAAAAAATAATGCATCTTAGTGATGCAGCAATAAATGTAATTTAGCCTTTAAGATGTTAAGAGAAACATTCAAATACCTCACATGAGAATAAGTCTGACTGCAATTTAGTACGACAAAAAAAAAACGCCAAAAGATGAGAACAAAGCGTAATATAATGCATTTCCTACAATTTATCTCCTTTTTCACTGCATAATTTTACAAAGTTGTCAAACTGTCTCATTAAGGATCAGCCTCTTCCTCTCAAGGTCAGAAAGTTTCCTTAATGTTCACAGAGTAAACCAAGGTGAATGGCTTATGTCACAAGCAGTGTCAATAAATTACATTACAGGTCAAGACGCATCAAATTTAATGTCCTACTAGTGAGAAACGACCATAGTCCAATAAAGCAAAATTAATTTCTAAAGTAATTACATTTAATTTGAATGTGCACTCTAAGCATTAAGCTCAACGTGTGATATAATTATTACAATTATTTTATCTTTTTAAACAGCCCATCAGAATTCGTTAAAATGTAACAGTATGACTTACACTGGTGTTGAATGCACAAAATGAAATGAATGCAATTATAATCTCCACTAAAAAGACTAAGGACATAATTGGAGGATCAAACCGTTTTAGGAAAGGCGCAATTCACAACTTTGACACAGCGGCCAAAGACATAAACATTTTGCTTACCATTCTAGATGAGTTGCAGTGTTATTGATGCTTCGTTTGATCTGGAAGACTACAAATTCCTCATAAAATTAAACGAAATCACGTTTCTGAAGTCGGTGCTTCTGTAGTCACTATATTATTAATATTATACTAATAATAATCAAACTATCATAATCGGAGTGGTCATATACGCAAAAAACAAACAAACATCGGTACCCTATTATTTACTTTTACGACGAAGGAAATGACAACCAACACACATTCAAGCTACTTATTTCTTCAATTTTGTCATTACAACTTTAGTCAGAAACGTGTATAAGAAGTCTTTTGACATAGCGAGTCATTAATTTGCTTAATGCACATCTTTTGGTAAATTCATAAATCTGATCTAACAAGTATTGTGGTCTAACAAGTATTGGGGTCCCGTCATCTGCGCATGTCATATGCGCAGGCGTGTTGACGTTTTATGGTCAAGGTAAAGCACCGATAACGTTCGTTTTCTTTCATTTTTGTAAATGAGCCATTCGCGCACACGTGAAAAAGTACATCAAGTCATTTTTTTCCACATTATGTCGTAATTATTTATTTCTGATCCATATAGGCTACACGTATAGTGTAATTTATCTTGTGTCTGTTTTTCAAAGTTTAGAATTTTGTGTTTAGCCTAATTGATTATGTGGTGAGAATACCTCGTATATCAATCGAAAACCACATTTTCAAAATAAAAGAATATAGGAATTTATTTTAGCTGACTTTAAAGACTTTAGTTTAAGAAATTAAAGGCTTACTTACATTAGTGAGCAAATATGATTTATACATGCAATATTCTTAAGCTATAAAATGACAGATGTATATAGAATTGGGTCTGTTATACATTACAATAATACTTTAAGAATATATAACATTTGTTTCAAACCAATGCTGTTGATTTTGTTTTGTTTTTTTATTGTTGTAACAGACCAATTTGCCATGAACAGGCTTCTTTGAAGAATTCTAAATATACAAAGGGTATTTGGTCCAAGTTTAACCACTCAAAAGCATTGCATAATCCAGTTCAGTTGCTTTTCAACCACACATAGTCGTCTGTCGGTCCATGCGGTACAGTCCACTTGTCTTAATTGCTTTTCCTGATGGCTTGCTGTTCTCAGGTAATGACATCTGGGTGTTTACTGTGCTGACTGGCTGAGACTCGCTGCAGGCTGAATGAGTACCTGAGGGGTGGCTGGATGGCGTGGCAGGGCAGTTTATGAGGAGGGATGGTAAACAGACAGCAGCGAGGGCCAAAACCAAGGTCTTGCCCTTTGGATCGAGCAAGTCTAAAACCGGAGGAAAGAGGCAGCCAAGCAGGAAGCAAACCCAAGCTCCTCATAAATGCTCACTTTTTCAGTCCAGCCAAAATCTGAGCTGTTCCTCAAGAACTTGGACCTTATATAATGTGCCTACTGATATAAATTTTACGTACGACATAATAATCCATTATTCATGTGTGTTCTTTCGGGTATGTGGAGTTCCACAGCAGCCTTTCAGTGAAAGCACTATTTCTGAGATTTTCATTAATATTATCAGCTCAGCATTCTGCCGTTTTCCCCCCTACATAAGCATAGTTCTAAAATATGAGGGCAATCAAAATCCCACATGACTCAAAACTGGATCAGATCCAGTTTCACTTCAAACTTCCTTTCCCATCCTTGTGATGTTAATCATTGTCCCACAGTTACCAGTGTTCTTTTATCACAAAACACTTTTATAGGAAGACATAATGTTTGGCTATAAACATGTCTCAAACAACATGCTGCTACATTTGTATGCTAACAGAGCCTGAACCCCACATGAAATCAATTACATCATCCACCATTCTTAAGTTTTGGTGTCTTCCGACAAAAAGAACGATCGACAGAGAGAAAGACAGATAAAGAGAGGCAGAAAGACAGGTTTGCGACATGAGCTGAGATCTTCTTGTTGTGGTATATTCTCCTTGGCACTAAAAGTCATAAAAGGCCTTCAGGTTTTACAATGTCATGTCCAAACGCAGCATCCCCCACGGCTTCTCTTTCCCCTTTTCTCTCTTTCTCTCCTCCCTCTCATCCTCCCTCCCTCTGAGCTACCTTCACCTCCCCCCTTGCTATCTTCCTTCATCAGTCGAAAAAGACATGCTTATTTTTACCGCTGAAAAGCACTACGAACACTGTTAAAAAGTACAGACTGGAAGGAATTTAGTGGTCTTGTGTTTGTGTATGATTGATTTTGTCTGACTGTGGTCAGAATGTTCTAATGCATGTGGCACAGAGCAAACAATCAAAATCACTTTGTTACTGATGCCTTTCCAATAACACATCAGAAGTGCCGAAGTCCAGATTTTAGCCATTTTTAAAACTTATTGTTTCAAAATCTTTCATGTTTAGAATCGACTTCAAATGTGTCAAACATTGTGAAAGTCATTCCATTCTTTAAAGCTGACATTCTGATTTATTGTCGGCCTTTCAAAACAAAAGACACAGAGGTGACCAATAAATCCATCCGTACTTTGCTTCCTCAAGCTATTTGTCCTCTTGAGATGTAAAACACTCTGTGGCAAGCCCTACTTGAACCAGAGCTGTGAACATATAGCGTCCACCAATTATCCTGTCTGTCTGCTCCTCTGCTAATTATGGCATGCCTGCTGTGTTTGTGCGTGAGTGTGCGTGCATGTGTGCGTTTTTCTTATGGACAGACGGGGGCTAATAACACCATATTTTTTGAAAAGACAGAAGGCCTCTGGCCATCGCTTTCAACACACATGCCACACAGGCAGTCCCACCCACAGCACTCAGACCTGTCATTGACGGCCATCCCCTTTCCCACTCTTAGACTCTCGGCAGCTGTGGCCTAGCGTGACAGAAAAGTGCAACAAATTACTTTGCTACCACTGCTGAGGGCAAATGTCAAATATCCCTCCATATTTACCAGAATGGAGTAGTGCACAGGCACTTACACGAGGATGGGTATGCTCTGTGCAGGGTGTGGATGTCATGTCAGTGAAGAGAGAGAGAGAGAAAAAAATACTGGTTTCCTTTTCTGGATGCCATCCAGGTCTGTGCACAGTACCAGGCAGCTGTCAGTAGGATTGATGAGCCCAGCTGGTAAAGATGTGCTGGGTGTCAGCAGGGCAGCAGATTTTAGCGGGGCCAGAGAGCACTCACCGCATGAGATAGGTGTGATCTGAAGAGGACATGATTTAGAGCTCTATGACTGGGCAGGTGAGATGACTGTGCAGCAGATACTTTGCTGGTGAATCAGCCTAAAGTCATTTTGAGGGGGGAGTGTACAACAGTGAGCAGAGGTCAGGTTGTGCGTTTGCACCTAAATGCGAGGCAAGCAAGACGTTGCTGGAGGTGCAAAAGCTCTGTGCAGATGTCCAAATAAATGGTAAATCATCGTAAGTGCTAAAATGCTTTTTGCACTGAATGTGTCTGCAAGCCTAAGGGGCGAGCGAATGACTAAAACATTAGCAGGAATCCTCAAGGCCCTTGCACATTTTCCCATCCCCCTTCATGCTAGGTCTGTGCAAACACACACACATGCACACTGAGCCGAAATGGTGCCCATTCACATGCACACTTCAAGACATCATGGCCTCTCTCCGGCTCGGGAATGTGTATCTGTGCTGCGTTTTGCTCGTATACACAAAGTGTCTATTTAGGTGTGTGTCCTCATTCCAAGAGCTGTAAAGATGCCATTGGCATCTAAGCACAGAACACTGAATCGAGTTACAGGTGTTCCTTTTAACACAGAAAAAAGACATTTTATGACCAAGCTTGTATGGAGGCCTGGGGTACCAGAAGTGACACAGACCCACAAAACAAGTTAAAACCACGTACCGAGGATCACAGACACCAAATGTGCGCGCAGGCACAAACCCACATACGGAGAGAGATAACTTTAGAGTAAAGGAATAAATCTCTCATATAATTCACAAGATATCATTCCCTTAAAATGCAGGTGAGAAAGTTTAACATGTATAAATGATGTGTGTAAATCATCTTATTTTATGAGGTAAACATTCTCCACTTCTTCATAGTGCACAACTAGTCTTTCAATAGCTAAAGTGAGCTGTTCGCTCTACTTACCCTTCTTTTTACAGCATGCTTGAAAAGGAAAATAAAGCCACAATGAATCTCTCTATATTTTTAACACAGGCATTTGCATTTTAAAAGCCATCGTGAGGAGTTAACTTAACAGTTCCTATGTACAGTTACATTATTGCCTCTAATAATTATCAGTGATAAACTGCCTGAACATTAAAAAGAAATACAAATCCATTCGCATTTTTATGGCTGGAAAAATTATAGCGTGACATTTGAGATTCATTGAGCTGCAGCTTACAGGCTTATTTTGGAAAGTCAAAGACATCTCAAATGCTTTGGCAGTTTGTAATTTGGCCGCGGTTTGGGATGGTTACAGTAAGATGGGCTCAACAAAGTACTTTTTATTTAACACAAACTCTTAAATGATAAATGTTGGGAGTAATACCTTGTTAAAGGTCTATAAGTTCACATGAACCATGGATATATGTATTTATAGCCTCTTAGAGTTGAGAGACAAAGGAGCATAATTTGCAATATGGCCCATTTCATTCACAAATGCTGGAGTCCAGCTAGGAATCCAAAACTTTAGGACTCATAAACAGAAGAAATAAATATTTTATTATCATTATTACTACTACATTACAATTTTTATAACCATTACCACCACTTTTACAACTATTACTTCTTTTATCACAGCAACAACTACCACTACTATAACTGATAAAAATAAAAACAAAAACTATTTAACAAATGTAACATACTTCTCAAAATACATTCCATTAGATACAGACACCAGAAGAGCTCCACGGAAACTGCATTCTAGGCACTTTAGGTGTTGCTGTGTTTTGTGAGTGTTTCACCGCCCTCTGGCGGCAGAATGAAGCACTACAGCAAGTTGCCCTCCCCCAAAACAGTAGCGTCTCAACCCTGTTGTTGAAGCAGTACACATTTGTATGTCTTCCTTGTCAAAAACATCTTCAGTGACTCATCAGCTTGCTAGAACAGAATCAAAGAATGAATGAAATAGGGTGTGTCAGAGAAAGAAGACATCCAAAATGTATAGGCTACGTATTTCTCTACTGCAGCAACATTGGCCTGCAAGACACTTGGCATTATTTTACTCAACAGTTATAATTAAATCCCTTCAGTTTGCACACAAAAATGTTCAGCGTTTCATGTTTCAGAATTTCATGTTAGTGCACGTGAGCAATGTTCTTGCTTAATTTTGTTTTTCACATTTAAACGGTTTATGGTCACCTTTCAGTCAATTATCATACTACAATTTGCTAACTTTATCTATCATGTGATTAAAAAAAAATCTATCATATTAATTAGTGCTGGGGAAAGAAAAATTGCGATGAATTGCATCCAAAATAAAAGTTTATGACATAAGATATGTGTGTATTATATTTATTTATTATGTTTATGTAATATACACACATAACTAAAAACAGAACTCCACAATTTTTGGCATGGATATTAAAATTTATAATTTAAATTTATATATAATTTGTATATAGATATATATTTTATATCTAAATATAAATAAACATTTTCTTAAATATATAAATGCATGTGTGTATTTATATATACATAATAAATATTCACAGCACACACACACACGTCTTATGTCAAAACTAACTTTTTTTGATCGCGATTAGTCTTTGCCCAGCACTAATAATAATGTATAAATAACAATTCCATCAATCAGAAGTAATGAGGCAGACAGTAGTTGGAATGTTTGATGTGTTTGATGAGTTAAATATATTAATTGCATTAATTTGCTTGAATACTACTACTATAATAAATAAATAATACTAATACAAATTAATGCATTTACACACACACACACACACACACACACACACACACACACACACACACA
>CAIGQV010019951.1:21639325-21658420 GCA_903798115.1 Danio jaintianensis | reverse complement strand
ACACACACACACACACACACACACACACACACACACACACACACACATATACGACACATTGCATTATTACATACATACATACATTGACACATTGCATTATTGGTTGTAGGTTAAGTTTTGTTACAACACAAGCAACAGCTTAAATAATAGCAGCTCGCAAAACGTTGCTGTTTTATTACCTTCAGTGAGAATGTTCACATTTAGCTGATTTGAACGACTCAGAACATTCTGGCCACTGATTTCAGCCCGCAGTCCTCTATTTAGACTATAGGTGGCAGCGAAACACCTCAGACATCAATTGGTATTTTCCTCGAAACAGAGGGGACTGAAACAGTGTGTGGATATGCAGACTTCTTCCTAATTTTGCACATAGCAGGGATGTCTGAATACTCAGCACTCATGGCAAACAAGACATTGACATTCAAAATCAAAATTCCCTTATTATGCATTTAGCGAAAAGTAGATCTATAGAAAGTAATGAAACAAATTATCTCTTATATTAATGCCATCCTTTTCAAAATCTGTCTTGTTTTGTTTTTGGATGTCTACTTTAGTTCACTTTTCCTGCCAATCACTTAGCTTTGCTGAAAAATATTTTGTTTTTAACTTTTTGAGGACCAAATAGTGCAAAATGTATTTATTTAATCTGACTTTAATGTGTTTTTGAGGGGACATCACTCATCTTGCGTGCATTTTGGAGCCATTACAAATTAATTAACAAAATTACCTTTAATTAAAAAAGGAGCCACAGATCTGACAATTCAGACCTTACAGACCATCAGTGAGGAAAACAATGAGGAACAGGAAATGCTGTGTGCTGGTTTACTCTGCATCTATGAATCTATTTATGGTGTTAAAATACAGAGGCAATAAATGAACATGCAATCCTGAGCCCTATTACAAATGCCACCTTGTGACAGAATGCATAATAAATTGTACCTAAGAGGAATTTCTTACTTTCACACACTCCCAGAAAAAAATCTCCCTCAGATATGTCAATCTGACCCCCCAATCCATTCGGGAATACAACAAAAGAGGCAACAAAACAGCAAATCAATGGAACAAGGAAGAGAACGAATCACAGTGAAATGAAATGAAAAAAGGATTAGATGTAGAGAGAAACGGTAAAGGAGGAAGAGTGCAAATGAGGTGAGAGAGGAAGAGAGAGATGCGATGAAGTGGAAGATAGAGAGATGATGATAAGAGAGACTTGTGTGTGTGTGTGTGTGTGTGTGTGTGTGTGTGTGTGTGTGTGTGTTGGGGGAGTGAAAGCCTGAGAGACTGTAGTGGAGATTTATGCTAGTTGTATAATTTCTTTTCCCCCATCTCCAACTCCACCTCAGGCACCAGCCCACCCTCCCTGGATCTCCTGCACCACACATACACACTCCGTTCTCTCCAACCCTCCCGCACTGGAGTCCGTGATTAAGATTCTGGCGGGATACGACTGCAGCACTTTGCAAATGGAAGACTAGACATAATTTCCCTAAAATGCTGTTTTTTATCACCGATTTCCCCTCCACCAGCCTCCCACCGCACGATTGATAGCTGATGGCACCTCTGACAACTTAACATTTTTATGACCAGATTTATGGTCTATCTGCTCCTGCCTTTTTATAGCTAAAACTCTGTAAAAATGCTTATTTCTGTGATAAGGAGAGGGAGGGTGAGCGTATCTGTACATGTATATATATGCAGCAGAAAGAAGGCACCAGGCTAACGTATATTTGTTGGTGACCAGCAGTGCCACCGCATTGCAGGGTGAGGTGTGTGAATCGTCTGGTTCCCTCAGGCTCTGAGCTCCACTGAACCTGAACTAGAACATTCTACGAGGTGGCCGGGCTGCAGCTCTTTGACAATGGTGGGGTGTGTTCAGAGCGAAGGAATGCCTTCAAAAGGGAGGGTCTTTTGCTCTGCATGAATTACATGGCGTACTGGGCGAAATATCACCGAAATGAATCGGCCGCCTGGTCGAACTGACTTTGATTTTGCTGAAATAAATCACTTTTACATTTATTGGGCCTCTCAGGGAGATTTGCAGTTCAATCAACAGAGTTTTATAGAGATATTTAGGGGTCTCAAACTTGTACCGAAATACTGCCTTCTGAATATGGAAAACCTGGAGTATCATCCTCAGCTTGGATCATCATCAGTGATTCTCCTCAGTCTTATATTGCATTATTTTCAATGAGAGCAATACTATTTTCCTCAAAGAATCACTAAACTTTGAATTGTCCTATTATGGCTTCAACAGTTTAATTATTTTCAGTTATTTTAAGTCCACAGGTGTTTGTTTTTAATTGTGCATTTAAGTATTCTTCAGCAGTAGAACATCATCAAAAACCGTAGATTACCCAAATGTGGCATTCATTTGGCCACTCTTTAAATTGTGACAATGAATTTGATGAAATGTCCGATTTAACCGTAAACACGACAGACATTAAGTGCAGAGTTTATGTGGCTAAATTTTTATGTGCTCAGTGTTTATGTCTCCATGGCGAACTGCTCTTTTTATGTGTCAGTGGAACCAACATTTCTTCCTGAATTGGTGAGGTATTGTTTATGTGTTGGCAGTGCCTCACGGAACGCCGCTGGAGAATTTCCTTTTCATGCTACAAATCATGCACGCGCGCAAGTTGGTGCTTTTTTTTTTTTCCCTATAACTTTATGAATGCAGATGTCTACATATATTTGTTTAGATTATTCGACTATGCTTTTCAAGCAGTCATACTGCAGAAGCATTGTTAGATTTACTGGCAGTTCAGGCCCTCTCACATTAAGTTTCCATTCTTTCACACATTAATTTTTCTCTTTCTGCACACACTTTCCTACTGTTTTTAGATTGACATTCATGCTTTTTGCATGACTCTTAGTGCTGGGTGTTGTGGCAGGCAGTGCATCTACTGCATAAAACATATGCCAGAGTAATTGCCGGTTCATTCAGCTGTGGTGACCCCTGATAAAGTAGGGAATAAACCCAAAGTAAGAAGCAAAGTAAGTGAGCTTTTTGCATGAATTGCATAAGACTCACGTTGCATTCTTGTAATTACTGTAATTCAAAACCATAGAGTTGGCGACACTTTCACTATGAGCTAAATAAATATTAAAGAAATCTTAAATCAAATTTTCATAAAAAAAAAAAAAAAAAAAAAAGAAGTCTTAACTTCTGAACTCCAATACTCTGTTGCTTCCCTTTTTTTCCTCTACTCAACTCCTCAATTTTTTCTTTAAATTGATTGTTTGAGTAGACCTTGGTGTAGAAGGACGTTTCCTTACCTCATCATAACCACAAATCATACACTGAGGATTTATAGAGGAATGAGGTCCAGTCGCACTCACTTTCCACATGTCTATTAGACGAGATTAGAGCAGCTCAGGGTAGTAACATAAATATATTCATTAATGATGATTTGTACTTTCATTTAGATCTGTGTCAGGGATTCTGCAGGTTTTATGAAGGTAATCGTTTATGAGTTTTTAAGACATTTTTCAAAAGAAAACAGTTCAAAAGGAACACAAAGTGTTAACATGTTTTCTAAATGCAAAAATTGAAAACACAAAAGATGTGTTTGCAATAATCCAAAGCTTGAAAACACAACTTTGTACAGATCTACATGTATATTACTTTTGAATTTTACACAACATTTATAAAAGCTGCACTGGTACCCTTTCAAAATGGTGCCTTATTTACCCCTAAAGGGTGCATTTTAGTACCATAAAGGTACACTAGCACTTGAAACGTACATAGTACTTAAATTTATAAGTAGCTTTTGAAAGACCACCCCATTGACAGCTTTTGTACTTTCGTTTGGAATTGTACTTTTACTTTACATTCTGATTGCACTATAAAGTTAAAAATAAAAATAAATCAAGATAAACTTACTCGAAAAGCAAAATTCCTAAAGAAATGGACAGACATGAAAGCAGAACAAATATCTGCCAATGGAGAAAAATCAAATCAGAAAAAAGGTTTAAAAGATTATTTGTACTGGATTATTTGTAGTGGAAACTTATTATTTGGATGGATCTGTTTCAATTCTTTTGAAGGAAAGATCCCCAAACATGATGTGCAACCTACAGTATATGCAGTATTCACATGCTGAAAAAGGTGAATATGAAAACAAAAATACAGTGCATTTTTTTTGCAGAATGAAACTTTTAATGGCAAGAATTGAATTTAATGGCAAGAAGTAATTTAATTTTTACTTTCCGCTTTAAGGCCTTTTTAAAGCCTTCAATTGTAAAAGGGTGAATTAAGACTTTTTAAAAACCTTTTAAAGACCCACAGAAACACTTTTCAAAGTCAAAGTCCAGAAACAGACATGGACAGAATTCAATCTGGACCCAACTCCATTTCATATTTCAAGAGCACTAATTGTGTGTAAGAGATTAAAAGTGTGTATTTATTTACTATTTTGATAAATGCATGTTAAACTTGTAATCTTGTTAGTTTTTTAAATGGATTTTGGGGATGGTTAAAATTAAACCGAAGGTGATATTTAAGGTTGTGTTATGCTGTTGTCATGGCCAGTCAGCTAATTATGTTTGCCATAATTGGTATGGTGAAACACTTCACCGCAGTGAGGGTTTGAATGGGTGAGGATGTGAAGTTGACATAGAAAACAGAGATTTCAAAGATGATTGGACAGAAGTGGTATGCATTCATTTTGCTCCAATCCAGCATATACAAAACTTGTAATGAGATTGTAATGAGAAAGAGAAGTTGTGAAGAGTGGAAATGTTAAATCCCACTATAAACAAACGTTTAGTCTGCTGATGGAATACAGACAGTGCCATTTCTCACATTACACTGCTTTTGCACCATATTACTTTTGGTCTACCTCTGATTGTGTTCTGTTCATAAAATGTCTGAACCTTAAATTAAGTGGCACTACTCATTTTGCCACTTTTGCACTAATTAGTGTATTTTTAAATGCAACAGGCACTTTCTATTGTTGATTTTTGTATGTGAATGATTATTAAAATTAAGTTTTGTTATAACCAAATTTTCTTGACTTTGAGAACCCCTGATCTATAGTCTATTTGAATTTTTAATAATAACAAATAGCAGTGAGAACAGTTCTTCAGTTTCCCATTAGCTGCATTTTCAGGCCAAATTATGCCTAGGAGGACTTTCAGGATTAGCATGTTGCTAATGCTTTCAAAGTTATTTCAGTAAATGCTTTAAAACCCTGTAGGGCTGTTTTTTATTTTTATTAACAGAGTAATTGCAGAATCAACACCTTTCTGTTTTCATCTCTCTTCACCTAGGCTGAAACTCCCAGAAACTTTCCATCACCCTTTTTTCCATTTTGGGTGTCTAGAGAGGTGGTGGGAATTTTACGAGAGTGAATCTGAAAACGCAAAATGTGTGTTTCTAAAGTGCTCAAACCCAACGATTTTCCTAATGCAGTAAAGTGGAGTGTTAATGTCTTCCAGAGCCCAACTCTCAACACTGATATTCTACATGATGGTCAATGTTTTGTTAGTGACCCGAACAGTTAATAGCGCATGGAACTACAGTTCAGTTATTATACCATTTTCATGTCCTTGATGTGGATTTAATGTAGGGTGTGTTGAAAGTCATTAGCTGGAGCATCAGGGTAAACAGGATAACACTATGCAGGTGTGCATGTGTGTGAAACAAGCTTGTTTGTCTTTATTTAGCCATACAAATCATTGCATAAGCAGCTCTGTGTGTGTTCACTCTGTACATCTAGTAGACCTGTAATTGGGCCCTGCTGATTACCTGGCTCTCATTAGGAACCCTGCTGACCACTGTCTGGTGTAAAACTGAAGTATGGAGCTCGCCCAAGGCATTTACAAATGTGTTCAGCCTCCATGCTTGTACTTAGATCTAATTGCTCTCAAATTCTTTGATATCTGCACAAGTATTAGTAGGTCTTTTATAATGCCCTGATGAATGTGAGTGCTGTTTGTACTCACAACGATTGTACAATGACCTTTACTAATAACAATGCATTGTTCAGTGAAATGCTTTTAAGTGTAATTTCCAAATATATACAAAATTCCAAATATATACAGGAATGTATAGAGTAAAGATGCAATAAGGTACCGGTTTTAGCTATTATTAGAGTTAGAATATTAGACATTTTAAAAGAGATGTTGAATTTATATTGTGCATAATTGCTCAAAAACATCCCAAATGTATGAAACCTACATGTTTAAAGGTCTAGTTTGCAAGATTGACACCCAGTGGTTGAACTAGATATTGCAGTTCAAATTCAAAACCCTTTTTCACCTGGCCTACATTGTAAGTACACATGACGATGTTACAATGAGTTTTTGTCCGAACTATTACCCATTTGCTGATGTTTACATTTGTAATATTTATATTATGTGTCAATTAAAAACCACCTAATGTGAACTTATAATTGAATCTTCCTTTAGAGGCTGCTGCTGTCCTCCAGAGGTCACATTTTTGGCTCCGGCTACATACATTGATGCAGCCTTCATGACTGAAATTAAATACAGTGCAATTTCCACCAAGGCAACCCAGAGTGCTGAAATATAATTGGGTAAACTGGGCAGGTTATAGAGACCAAAACAAAGACAGACATTCCCACACTGAAAGCACATCTTTAAAGGAGAATAACTGATGTTGTGTTTCATGTACTTGCATAATTGTTCAGCTTCCAACATACAAAAAGAGATCTTTGTTTAATGAATTGATGGTTACAAAAAAGACATACATGTTCATCAACAAAATTCAATATACTGGTTAACAAACACAACAAACACGGTTGGTAACGGTTAACAAATTAAAAACAATACAAATTTTGACTAATACATTAATTTATATTCATTTTTTTATATTAATAATAAGTAATATAAAATAATGGACTCACTCTGCCTCTACAATTATATTGTACTGGCATTATACTCATATACATATTGTACTGGTATTATACTCATATATATTATAATTCTATATATATCCTATTTGTCTTAATAAATACATGATGAAAAGTTAGGCTTAAACTGCTTCCCATTAAAGTATATTATTCTAAACACAGCCCATGTCTTGGATAAAAGAAATAATTTAGTTGTTCATTTGGCCAATGTATGCCTTAAAATAAAGCCTCAATGATTGACCCTTACAGAGGGCAACTATAAAGGGTAATTAAATGGGGGGAAGCCACTTCTTTGGCAAACATATAATCAGAAATCAGGCTTTCCCGATTTCTATAAATCATGTGGCATTTGTTTCAAACCCATCAGTAATGAGCATTAACTGTATTAATATGCTTTACTGTAACATGCCAGCATGTTGCGTGTATGTATAGTTGCTTGTTTGTGTGGATGCAAACTTATTTAAGGCTCTGTTCTGTCTGGCTGAGATTTTCCAAAGCTCGCTCTTTAGGATGTTCCTCATTAGTGTGAATATTAATGTGGCCAAAAAAAAAAGAGGGAAGGCAGTAGGATAGGGAGGAAAAATGTAAAAGGAATTTGGAAGAGCTTTTTAAAGGGGCCATTTCATCTGAATCGTTATTTTTTTGCGGTCCTCCCAAGGCTCGTAACTGGCGGTCTATGAAGAGAGACAAGCCGCAGAGGGGCATCATTTAAAACCTAAAGGTCACAGCACAGAGAAAGGTCTGCAGCTCAGCCAAAGATACAAAAAAGAGTGGAGGTAGAGAAAGAAAGAGAAAGAAAGGATAAGAGAAAGAGAAAGAAGCGTGCAGAGGAAAATAGCAACTGATTAATATGAACGTTTTAAGAATCGAACTTATGGAGACACAGAATTTAATTAAATGAACACAAAAGGAAAAAACACTAATGGGGCAAAACATGATGAACCCATTCAAGCAAAAAGAACATTGTGTATTTTTTTTAATGAGCTTACGTGAATCAATTCCATCTAGCCACATGCAAGACATTTTCTTATCCTTTTTTTGGGAGGGGGGAGTGATGTTCGGTCTTTCACATGCAATTATTTTTCTGGACAGCTCTTTGGACAAAATCAAAACGCTGTTAAGAAATGTGCCAGCACGCTCAGAAATCTGCACTGGAGCCATCCCCTAAAAGTGCATTGGCACTGTGCCTTTAATGCAGGTATCTGGCAGTCACGCTTTTCCAGCTTGGTTAAAACCCAGAGTCTTTGTCAGATGGGAAATTAATTTCGCAGTGTTCCTTCTCGAGTATAAATCTTTTCCACTCAGCAATTATATGCCAAGAACAAAAGCAACTTTTTACGATTTCAAAGCAAAGTGCTTATACTTTTAATGGCGTCACTTTTGATATTTGAGGTATTTCATTTGTTCAAGCATGACACAGAGTGTTCAACTATAGGCCATTAAGCCCTGGCTGTTTGTTGCAGTGCAATATCTGCCATCTCTGCAACCATCATGGCAGCTAGTCCTTTACACACCCCGGTAGTCAATCACTTGTTTATCTGTGGGTTCACTTAAATTACCCAGTGAGTGCACCACACAATAGCACAAACTCAGAGGAGCAGTGTGAACCAAACGACAGACCTTGATCTAAAGCCCTGCACTCTGCACTGATAACACACCGGCTTCCCCTTTAATGTCCACAGCACAGAGAGAGATGCACCAGGCCCCCTAGTAAAAGGAATGCCCCTGCTCGCTTGTAAAAGTAGGATCCCTGGAAGACAGAAAGAGAGCGAGACTGGGGGATGGGTCGAAACAGGAACGAATGGAAGGAAGGAGGAAAATCACACATCCAGGAATTAACTCCCTCTATCCATTGCCTAGATCAATCCCCTCTGCAATTCCCAATCCGCCCCCCATCTCTCTTAAACTCATACCCAATTCCAATCATGGCCACAGTAAAGCTCTCTTGTAAAATACCACAATGCGACCTCAGACTTCAGTAAATTAGATGCCGGTTGGACCCCTTTGCTTTGAAATACAGCGCAGGTCTGCCTGGAGCAGCATTAAAACTGAGGTCAGCCCAGCCACTGCACACAAGAGATATTCCCCCTGCCATAACGGTGTGTTTGTGCTGAGGTATGTTTGCAAAGCTCATTTAAAGGAGCCGAATTAGAGGCTGAAGCCTGCCAGTTTGGCATCGGCTTTTGTGCATGTTTGTCAGCGGGTCTGTGCGCACGGGTCCCTGGCGAGGGTGTACCCAGTATGCGTCAAAGCGCTACTCGGGCCAGGCATGGCCACCGATCAGATGGATGATCAAACTCTAATCATTCCCTCACGGCCCATCCTGGGTAAAGCTGTCATTAATTTTGCGGAATTACATCAAATTGGAGACATTCTTTATGCGGCTCACGGCCTACAGACAGTTATACGATGGGGACTGCTGTGCTAAGCAGATGGGGCAGCTTGGCTGTGCATACTAAATACTGCTGCCCCCCTTCATGTTTCTCCATTTCTCTTTGGCACACAAGTTCTCTCTCTGTCCATTTATCTCTGTCACTCTTTGTCTTCTACCCTTCTGGGGTCTTTGATTGACTTTAAGATTTTACTTTCTCTTCTCTGTGCCCTTAGCGAGCATTTCCTTTGTTTCTGACGTGTAGAACATGCTCTCTTTCCATCAAGAAGGACTATATATTCAGGGTGTGGTGGATGATATTTAAACTCCCCCTCCTGTTTCATGGTGAAGATGCCACCACGATATAAGCAAAAATGCCCTGCTCCAGAAAATCCACTGTCAGTTCTCACATGTTGCTAAATCAAACGCACTCTACTGCATGTCAGCCCTAACCACTGCAGTCATTCAAGATGATATAAAATATCTAGACTCTTGCTAAGAATAACATGTTGAATTATCCATATTTTGCTATATAGACATTTTCCAATCAATGAAGCATTTTTATAGAATGGAACCAACGAGTAGGCATGGGCCGATATAAGATTCTGACGATATGATAACCTTGGATAAAAATATCACGGTTCCACAGTATTGATTACTGCTCTAAAATACGTTCTTTTTAAATGTCTGGGAAAAAACACAACAACTTTTTTACCCATTGAACAATATATTTTATTTTAAGAAACATTTGAAATATTTTTTAAATAATTAAAACATGTCAGGCTAAATAATAAAAGAAAATCAGTGACTTCTGCTGTCTTTTCTTTGGATTTAAAGTAAGCCACTGCACTGTTTAGGTCTCTCGCATGCTTGGATGTTGGTGTATAAGTGATTTGTTTTTCAAATGTTTGCTGAATCATGGACTGACCAGTAGCACTTGATGTGGAGGGTCATTTTCTGCTGAAGATATGTTGTCCTAAAAAACTAAATAAAATAGTCATAAAAACACGTTAAAAAATCCTTACATATACTGTAGGAACTGTATAACAGACATTTTTTCCGTTTTTAAAACCTTGACTTTTCCAAACCGCTGTAACACTTGAAACCGGTTATCGTCCCATGCCTAAAAATGAGTAGCATTTCAAAAGCAGCCCTCTAAATCATTTCTGGATCTTAGATAAATTTTGTGAAAATAATTTAAATACAGTACTTAAATGTTTGGGATTTTAAAAATGTTTCTTGGAAGTGTTGGAAAAAAAGAATTGCAAAGGAAATTCATTCATTTCATTAAACAATTGTATTTGTATTGCTTAAAGGTGATATATTAACTGAACTTCTTCTCGAGTGTGATATGTTTTGCTTACTAATGAAGCATTTTTGCAAAAGTAGATGAAGCTTGTCTAAAATTAACTTGAGCTTTGCAGCGAAACTTCCTGTGAGCACAGAATTTGCAGTTGAGAAGTCTTGTGCTTTTTAATGTTGTGCAGAGAATTCGTAGAAAAAGAGGACGTGTGTATGGGTGCGGCCAATGGAGGACTGGAGAATGATTGACAAGTGACGAATTTCACTAAACTCCACCTGTTAATATCAGCTGCCTATATAAGTTGAAGTCAGGAAAATAAAGTTGTTGCGCACATCCTGAACGGAACTTTTGCATTGCATTGAGGATAACAGAATTCTGTGAATCTAATTATTCATTTGTATCCAATAAATTGCTAATATGTTAAACCTTGAAGAAAAACCTCTCCTGACCTTTTTTATTGAACATGCATGGAATTGATTAAATATTCCAACAGAAGGTATCCTATGCTTGTATGAACAAAAACATAGCAAGACAATGAAATATTCTTAGAATTTCCAATTTTTCTAAATGCAAAACTGAATTCTTAGCATTGCTCCAATCTTCAGTGCTTCATGAGCACTTTTAGATAGTTGTACTTTAAGTATATATTGCATTGTTTTTTAAAGTCATAGAAAAATAAAAATGTAAATAAATGTCCGTACTGCCATTTTGATACATCCCTGAGTATAAGCATTAATTTATTATGTTTGATGGCAATTTTCTTAAATTTTTGAAAAAGTAAAAAAAAAAAAGAAAGAGTTCCAAGTAAAGTTATAATTCTATTTAAAGTAAATTAGTAAAGTATTTAAAATAATATTTAACTTTTCTTCCCACAAATAAAATGTATAGGCTAAAATGTACAAATAGTGTTTCTCTATCAATGATTGCAAGAAGAACCTTTAATATTCACATCTTCCATGGCATTACATTGGTTTTTCTAGGTACCTTTCCTTAAGACTGTAAAGTAGTAAATAAGAAAGCATTTTATTATACAGGATTTACGCTGTAAAAATCACAAGGTTATGACAATTCTGTACTCGGACTGAATACAGAAAACAAATTCACATGATTTGCCAGCTGACAGTAATTAGCAAAACTTGGTAGATCCAAGTTAATGCCGGTTACAAAGGCCTAATTTTGTATAGAATACCCACAAAAAACCTCAACAGTCCTCATTCTTCGGGTTTTGCCATATCTATAAAACAAGCAATAGGAATCCCTGACCAGATGATAAAATGACTGGCCAATATAAGTCTGGCCTGCACCAGATCTTCTCATTGATCTCCTCAGCAACACTTGACATGGGAGGAGGAGCGAGGTTAGGAGTGTCATGGGCCTGAGGGAGACTCGTCATCAAGCAAGGTCGGTAACACACTGTCTGTGTGCCATCAATCAAACGCCTCTGCCCTTCCCCCCTTCCTGCCTGCCTCTCATGCAGCCTTCCATGCATTTCAGCCAAGCTCACTCTGTTAAAACAATCTCAGCACCTTTATTGGGCTGCCTCATTTACTGCCTGCATGCAATTACAGGCTGAGGGTGGCCATCTTGTTTGCAGTAGTTGCAGCTGGCTCCCTTGCAGTGCAAACTGGTTAATACCATTATACACACTCAAAAAAGAGGTGATGTTTTATCCGTGGCTAAAAAATTTGATTGTTTTGAAGCTGAGGACTCCAAAATGTCCAGGCAGTGGGCCGTTAAGATCTTAAAATAGTGAAATGTTCACTTAAGCCCTAAATCCTTAACATCAAAGGCATGCAAGTGTTAAATCAGCACTTCATTTAGAATGTATATCACTTTGACTTGTGACCTCCTAATAGCACCGTGAGACCAGAGTGTTATATGTGCTAAATTCCTCAAGAAACTTCTTCTGCAATATAATCAGTCATCCATTTAAGCACACCACAAATATGAAAGATACCATGCCTGGCTGATCCAAGCTATTACTCCTAGCTATATGAAAAATAAAGTGGAGTTTAACTTGTAAATTGCAAAGAAGACTCTGAAGACACATCTAAAAGATAGTGACATATGATAAAACCCTATTAGAAAATGTATGGGCATTCAATTTACTAAAGGATATTTACTAAAGGATATATTATTTTTTCTTCAAGTGAATGAAAGTAAAGCATATGATATAAATTATATTTATCTTAGAAATAACAACACACACACACACACACATATATATATATATATATATATATACATACATACATACATATATATATAGATATTAAATCCCTTAGTGGGCATTACACGCAACTACACCACCACGCTTCCCTAAATAGTGTGTTTCCTAAAAGTACACTGCCATCTGGTGTTCACTATAAGAACATCAGCAAACTAATATTTTGGAAAACAAATGTCTCCTCAGCTTTTAATTTAAGACTACTACATATCTCCTTTCAATAACTATTTCTTAAATATATTATACAGCCTTTTATTTAACCGTTAGGTTTTTATTACATGCACGAAGCTGTCAATTATGACAACCTATTTTAAGTGAGCCTAAGTGTGAGACACATATATTAGTAGGAATTATTGAAGCATGATAAACATTTAGCATCTGCTTTTCAGCGTCACTACCAAGCATTTTAGTCTCAAGTTTCTATGAGTCAGCAAGAAACGTAGAGAGCTGTTTACTCAAGCTCAATGCGTGTATGCCCACTGAGGCTGCAGGAATCAAAGCAGAATAAGACCTGAAGTCATTGCAGACATCGGTCAAACAAGGAGAGAGAGAGTATGCGAATGATCAAAGAACGACGCAGGGGTTTGGCAATAAACATGCCAATATTAACACACAATCCTCTTAGAAACAGTAGAATAGTTCTTTTGAACCGCATCTTCTTAATGATTCGTTTGAACTAGTATGCAACAGACCTATGGACCTAATCTAAGAAAAGAATCGTGCTTCTCTTTCTGACATGTACCACGAGTGCACTTTAATTTGACCAAAGATTTGACTAATGAGACAATATGCAAGTTGCCAATGCCTATTAGCAAATTTATTACAAACATAACATTTACTCGACTGTATTACATTTTATTGACCCAGACACATTAGTTCATTTTCATGATTTGCATTGTAAGTCATGAGACGTATTTGAACGGATCACTGAATCATTGTATTGAACTGTCCAGAAGAACCATTTCGAGGAAATGAGTCCGATTTCGTTTCGCAATCGCGTTGCTTTTCACCATGCGTTTGGACGTACAGGTCTCGCATTGGCCGAAAATTGAATGACGTACTTGCTTAACCTATAGCAAGCAAGTGGGTGAACGCGATAAGAACTGTAAACCAATCAGAGCTCCAATCGCTGTACTGTTACCATGACGTCTGATGTCTCACGTCGACCTTCAAAGCATCCTCTTTATAGATGGGTATTTTAGTTTTTTTGATAGTCTGAGCAATGATTCAAAACCGTTCACGGCACTTCATTTCCCATGATGCAGCGGGGCTCTCCAAAGCGCCCATGCTTCTGTTTTTGTTATTGTTGTGAGAGGTTCGTGGCACAGCTCATCTCGGCAAATGTGTCAGTGTAAATTAGACTTGTCATCAGTCTCATACACGTTTTCTCCTTTATGACAGAACATCGTTTTGGAGAGGATATTGTTTTGATTATCTAAGCTAAATCGGGTGAGTTTTGCTATACGATGGTTGCGTTTTTTTCCACAAAGGAAAAAAAAGAAAAAAACAGCAGCATAATCAGTAGCACGCAGCTACTGTAAAGGCAAAGCATGCCGTGTTTATAACGTCCAGTTTATTTCAGGCAGTCTCAGGGAATATACATTGATAATAACAATTATATTATCGTTGCCATGTTTTAGTTAAATTGTTGCAACAAAGTGTCCGATCATTGTTTTTCTTGTTGCCACGCTGTAGCGAGTAACTTGAGATTGTTTCTAACTTGGGCCTCGCTTTGCAATAGCCATCCACGATTGTCTGCAACGCAAATAAAATATTCGTTTTATCTTCGTAATTCAGCTAAACAAAACAATACAAACTTAATTGTTGTAGCAATACAGAACTGTTGCAACCGTTATTTTCTTTTATGTCACAGCAACTATATGTCAAGTAAAAAAAACTGCATTAATGTAACGTTACTGTATTTTTTGTTTTGTCTTTATTTAGTATTTTGTATGAACTAATTTCACCAACTTTTTTTAAAGAGTCATCATGCAGAATCATTGATAATTTGATGTATTATAAATTGTTTATGCAATTTCTCAAACTTTTAAAAAGAATGTACAGAAATTAAGCTGCAAGATTCTGACATCAGATACATGACGTCAGAAAACGTCCTTGGTCGTTTCATGGAGAGTCTAAATATGGAGGGTGTAGTTTATTATGAGTTGCTAATGATGGATGCACCTGTCATTGCTTGTAATCCATATAGTTCACACAGTGGGTCACAGCATTTGTGGCACCTGCCAGCCTGTCACAAATGCTCTCGAAGAGCTGATGTGTGTCCGGCTAAAAAAAATATGCACTCATTATCAATCACCCTCAGGAACTCAGCATCTAGTTTAACATAAACAGTTCCTCTTGACTTGCGCAATGCATTCACCTCTCCCCTACTGTCCTCTTTAAGCCTCGATAATAATGTCCATACACATTAATGCCTGTTTAATGTTATGTATGTTTGTAAATTTGGATATAAACAGATGTGGCATGCATATTTATGATTATTACACATGTAGATTTGTGCATATAAGGTAAAATAAAATAGTTCCTATTGACCAATTGACATTGTGTATAAAGTCACCATTAAATCAATATTGCCAATTCTTATGTGGATTATTTATAATATTTAATCAAAATAATCTCTGATATACAGTAGTCAACATTTGAAGTGGATCAAAAAAGTTTTTTCAACTTTGATGAAAGGTTTTGGTCCACTTAAAATTTTGACTACTGTATAGTTGAAAAACAAAACTTAATTTTTGGAAGAAATCCAATTTCATGCTGGCCTTAAGAATGAGAAATGTGTTCCCTAAAATTGCTTTGGATTAAATGTGTCAAGTTTCATTTTAGAAAACACCTCGGGTGCATCACTATTCTGTCGCCATGGAGAAGACATGGGGGGTGGAGTTTCGTAATGTCGGAAGTTGCTACTTTCCACAGAGCAGAGTGGACTGTCACTACACCATCAACCCACTGCACACATGGGCCAGTAATGACTGGATTGGATTATTTAAGGTCAGAAAAGTAATCTCCTTATTTTCAGCACCGATACAGCTCTTTTGCTTAATTAAAGTTGATCTGTTTTCTTTTATCTCCAGGTTGGCTGGTCATCAGTCAAGGAGTACCATACATTTGTTTGGGCAGTAGCTCCATCCAGCTACAAAGAAGGGACCTCTGTCAACTGCTGTGTTAATTTCCAAGGTCTCTAAAGCATTGATTTTGGTGTTCAAGCTCCCTTGAAAGTCAGCTGATGGTCTCAATACAGTATGAATAAAGAATAGAGTGCTTTAGGGACATTAAGGAGCCAATTACAGTTCCTTGCATTGATTTACCCAACTGCTGGTCTCATTCACTGGGGTGCATTCAGTACATTAGCAAAAGTTTGTCCTCAGATGGCCAATGAAAGAGATAAAATGCCACAAAGGAATCTGCCTGTAGTTAGTTATTAGTAGGGATGGGCAGGATGCTCCAAAATTATCCTAGATTTACTTGCTTACTTGATTGTTTTATAATTAAGGCTTAAAGTTTTTTTTCAGTTGGCAATACTTTATGTGAAGCGTTTTTACCATACGGTGCTATAGCGTGCAGTACCACAAGCATAGTAAAATACCACAACACACATTAAATTGTTCTGTGAACGCCCTCTAAGAAACGTGTCTAATCAGTGTCTAGTGGATCCTGATTATTCCAGAATTTCTATAACCAAATAGTTGACTAATCTTTGAGACATTAGATCATTTTTGACATATACATAAAAATAAATAACCTAAATAACTATACTTAAAAAAAACTGTCTTCAGATGAGTCTGACATGTTCGATTAAGTTTTTGCAATGTTATGTGTCTGTAAAATTGTCGACCGGGCCTGAGATTTGCACAGTGCAGAATGGCAGCATTGTAATATGTGGCGAGCAGTGGCGATGGAGACAGAATGTGTTTAAGACCTCACAGAGACACCAGATGAGGTCATCAGCAGTGCCTGGGGCTTCATGAGATTGTGTAGGAAATCTCCAACCTCACTATCTTTGAATAGCCAGTCAGGAACTATTCAAATACGTGTAGCTTATATTCAAAATCAGATCCCACGCATGATGATTGCTTTGTTTATGTTTTTGTAGCTCTTTGTTTGGCCTTTCACAGCTTCCTTTTCTTTCCCCCTTCAGCTTCTTACCTACCAGGACCTAGTGCTCAGCAGTACCAGTTTGTGTATGTGGATGGAAAGGGAGAGATTTGTTCTCGCAGCGCTGCCTTTACCTTCTCAGCACCAAAGCCCCTGGAGGAACTGGTGACCCTAGAGGAGGAGGGTCAAGGAGAGGAAGTGGGCGAGGACATGTTGCTGGTCATCCCTAGAGCCCAGCTACTGCAGGTCAGATGAAATTGAAAAATACATCAAGACTGCAATACAGTTCATCATTAAACACATGATAATCAAAGCATTTTGAGCAGTCACAGGCTACATGTTAAGGTCTGAGTAAATTGGATGGTATGCAAACAATCTGCATATTCAGCGTGGTTTATTCAAGAGAAATGGGCTCAAATAAACTTTGACAAGCCAAAATTGTTATGGCAAGGATATTGGATTAGAGTCTCTGCAATTGCTTGTGGGTTGCAGCAGTGGTGAGAATTTACAAACAGTGGCCTGAGGGGGAACAAACCACAAACCGGCAACAGGGGTTTGGGCTTTCTGTGCATGAGGGCAATGAAGGTTGTGCCATCTGGTCTAAACCAACAGAAGATCTACTGTGGCACAAAGCACACAAATTGGTTATAGAATGTTAATGATGGAGCCGTGTAGCCACAGACCAAAGGCCATGTGTTGACCCGTCTGCAACCAACAATAGGTAAGATTGTTCTGAAATTATCTGAAGAAAATGATGAAGAGTTCAAGGTATTGCCATAGATTCAAAGTTGCCCACATCTCAATCCAGTTAAGTGTCTGTTAGATGTGCTGGACCAACTGGCTCCATCCAAAATATTCCCCAGATATCAATCCAACTGAGCATCTGTGGGATGTTCCTCACCTCACAACATACAGTACTTAAGGATCTGCTGCTAACATCTTGGTGCTAGATACCACAAGACACCATTAGGTGCCTCACTGGATGTGCACTATGCCAGTGTTGATTTGGCAGCATTTGGAGGACCAACAGCATATTTAGTAAACCAAAAATTGGTCAATGTTTTGGGTCATTGGTATATATAAAATAGTAATAATAATAAAACAACAGTATGTTTACAATACTACACTAAGGTCATTGCTCATACTTTTTTTCTAAAGCTCTGAAATACACCTAGCAAGAAATGGTAAAAATGAAATGGAGAGAAACCCCAGTGTATTGCTACAGAAGGCTTCAGACCTCAGACAGAGAGTCTCCTTTCAGCATTTCCACAATGTGTGGGTTTGTTGTGTGGTTTGAAGATCACATGAATATCTTAGATGCCAACTAGTCTGTGTTAAGCTTTCCGACCAAGTCAATAATGGCATTTTGTTACTGGTGTAGCATTGTCACTGTCTTACTTCTCTTTGTTTTTATTCAGTCAACTGCAGTTGTATTTTTGTAGCAACAGCATATGTAAGAAAGACATTTAAACTAACTATTTGGATAATATTATCACATTAAACTATATTTAACAGTTTATTTTATCATTGATTTACATGGTCTGCCACAAAGTCACATCAGATTGTTATATACAGTTGAAGTCAAAATTATTAGTCCTTTTTTCTTTTTGTCCCAAATTATGTTTGACAGAGCAAGGAATTTTTCACAGTATTTCCAATAATATTTTTTTCTATTTGTTTTATTTTGGCTAGAATAAAAGCAGTTTTTAATTTTTTAAAAAACATTTTAAGGGGGAGGGTTTTATAGGTTTGTTTTGTGTTCTATTTGTGGTACTCTCTTGTTCGTATTCGGTATCTCGTACTAGCACAATTGTCATTCCTTTCAGTGCATACTATCATTCATATGACTTTTTGTTGCAATTATTAATATGCTTAATTCTTTTAAATTAGTGACATGGAATGTGAAAGGCATAGGTCATGTAATCAAGAGAAAGAAAATTCTAACATTTCTTAAAAAAGCAGGTGTATCTATAGCACTACTACAGGAAACGCATTTATCCGATAAGGAACATTTGAAACTGAAAAGAGATTGGGTCGGCCAGATATACTTTTCCTCGTACGCGTCAAATAGCGGGGGCACCACAATTCTTTTTCATAAAAACATTCCATTCATCCTTGACCGTGCCGAGTATGATTCTGAAGGAAGATTCCTGCTTATTTCTGGTCTAATTCTCGGAAAACATATTACTGTAGGCAATGTATA
>CAIGQV010019951.1:21596141-21629325 GCA_903798115.1 Danio jaintianensis | reverse complement strand
AAACACACACATTCACTGTCTATAAACCCCATCAGTCACACTGTCGTTATCTGTGACCTGCAGACATGGGCTCAGATAGATTTTCACATATACTCTTACACAACCCACACGAGTAAATATGTCACTGTCGCAAAAACCGCTCGGCCCTTCTCTCTCCTGAACGCCTGGCTTTATATCTCCCTGTCACAGTCTGTCTCTTTTTCTGTCTTTGCACACTCGCACACGCTAATGCAGGCCTTTATTTATGGTGACAGTCCGAATATGGTGAGGAGATGGAAGTTTTGAATACCACCTCATAAAATTAGTGAGGGAGAAGAGAGCGAGAGAAAGGATAGGGGGAGTTCTGTGAAGGGAGGACAAGAGGACAGATAAGTTGACAGGAAGCTGTAGCAATGATTTATGGAGAGGGTAGTCAGCGCTCACCGGCCAATTTTCAGCATCATTAAAACCCTTTCTCCCTCACTTCTCTCCTTCGCCCTCTTTCTTTCTCTCCCTAACTCTACACTTCTACCCCCTCCGTCAGTTTCGCTCTCTCCATCCATCTCTTTCGCCCCTATGCCACCTATAAACGCACTATTTCTTCCCAAACTCACGCTTGTCCCGTTGTGTGTGTGTCGTCATGCAGAGAGCTGGCTGAGAGCCCCCTGTGGTGAGAAGCAGAACTGCAGGAACGGATGGCCAGTGCAGCGTGGACGGCTTTGCATCAGCGCAACACCTGTTACAAGTTTTGTATTAAAAAGCATTTGCGCTTTATATTATATTGACATGAGTATTTAAATATGCAATTTGCTTTACACTTTATATGCACTTAGAATATGCATAAGCTGTTAGACTTCTATTGTGGGTGGCACACGGTTTTACAGTAACTTGCACGGACGTGTTATTTTACACATATCAACTGACAAGCAGAAAGCGTCTGTAATGAAGCAGGTTGCATATGAAGACAAAGAATTAGTGTGTGTTTCTGTGTGTGTGTTAGTTAAGGTTATTTCAGTCTTTCTTGTGTTTTATTTGAGTTTAGTCATAAGGCTTATACTTCTATAACGCTAACATTAATCAGCATCAGCAATAATGTAAAGCACAATGATATCAGGATCCTTGCAGATTTTAGATGTAAGATTAGTTTGGGTGCTCTTCATTTTGTGGGTTTTGTCGTAGACGTTTTTGGAATATGTTTAGTTTGAAGAAAGATGTGTGAATATGTGCAATGGAGTACACCAGCGACTGATTGTCCCGTTATGATGTAAGAGTAAAGAACGGCACTTTTGATTCCTTTCAGGAAGTTTACTCAATCTCATGCACAAGACCTTCTTTGGAGGAAATCCACTTAAGCATGGATGATGTGGTCATTAAGAAGAGTTTAAGTTGTCACATTGAAGTTATAATATCTAATTTAATGCTTTGTCTTAGTTTCATGCATTGTATCGAAAGATTAAGAATTGAATTATTATTTGTATGCAAACCGTACCAAGACAGGCAACTCAAGCACTTGGGTGTTCCTCTTGGTGTTGAAGAGACACACTAGAAAGTTTTCAGGATGGACTTTGAATTGAACTGCTTTAAATTGTGTCTGGCGAAATTCAAGGAATCTCATGTTTAATTCAACTTAATGTGTGATGGCTTAATGGTGCGTCACGTGGATCATGTGGCGAACATTATTTAGCTGTGCTTAGACTTGCTAGTGCTGAAGCTCATTACCTGAGGAAAAATTCATAAATTTCCACACACGGTGATTACATTTTAATTACATTCACAGGGAGAATATTTTAATGCATATATTAAAAAGTGAAATAACAAAGGGTGATATTATGAAAAGGCATTGTGCATTAAAACATACAAGTTTTTTTTTGTTCCTGTTTTTAAATGTTTGAAACATTGGGCTCAGTGTACTCACAGAACTTTCATTTTGTTTGAATGATTTCTTCTTGCTGTTTACTGTAGGTCAGGTTTAAATGGTTCCTATATGTTATTTGCCTTTTATACAACATGTCATTATCTGTATTGACTTTAAAAGTGATGTAACCATTACACCTCACTGAAACAGGTTTTTTGCAGTCACTCTGTATCCATCTATCTACTGTATTTGTATTGTATGCTTGACCAGGTTTTACTCTGATAGTTTTTAAGCTGTACTCCAGAGAGTCATCTTTAGTGTCAGGATATATATGAGACTAAAAGCAGTTTTAATTTTCATGAGTTACACTTCACCTGAAATCTAACCTGAAAGCTCAGTTTAATCTCCCAGTAGATACAGTAAAACTATTGACAGCAAAAAAAAGAAAAAAAGATTCCTGTTACCCACTATATTACTACAACAGGAAACAGGACATGTTTAATGTTTTAAGAGACATTGTCATTTAAGAACACAGGTAATATCAGGGCAGTACAATCAAATAATTGGATTCATTGTTTGCTTTTTTGTGCAGTTATTCCTACTTTTGCATACTGTATCTAACTTGTTTTTAGGTTATGCGGTTCTGTTCAGGGTGTGGGATGGGTTTCATTAATAAAATAATGTAATGTTTTTTTTTGTGTTCATTGGCTCTTCTTTAGTATTGGGTCACAATTTGGGAAGTTAATTACAGCACTAATTTCTGGTTTATATTAATTTATAAATATATGTTTATTTTGCATTAGCTATGTTTTACCTAAAATGTTAAAATCTATATGCAGAAATTTGACTCTGCAGTACAGATATGTAGTATTTGTTTTTTTGACTGATGTAATTTTTTTAAGTTAGTATTGGTCATCGTGTATTTATTTGTTCAACTAACTAAATATATATTAATATTTAATAACACTTACTGTATAGTATACTAATGTATGAAAGTATTATTAAGTTATTTTAATTTAAAATGATAGATTTTACCTTTTGATGCTTTATTATTTAAGCTAAATAATATAGAACTTTAATTTCGCAATATTCTAGGTTGCTAGCTATAAAATGAAAAATGAGTTACTCTCAAATTAGTGTTGGCCAGAACTGTAATATCAGTGCATTCTTAACTAGGATTAACAAATGCTGTAGAAATATTGTTCATAGTTCACAATAAATAATGCATGAATTAATAATAACAGGTGAAGTTGGTTACATGTAGAATTCAGAAACATTTGCTATTAACGAATTCACCAGTGGCCATTAAGTGAACTGCAGCCAGCAATTTATTTCTTGTGCTTGCACTTATAAACATTTACATACAAGACTGAAAGTGATTGAATGCATGATATATTCACACTGGCAGTGACAATAAGTTATTTTTTATCCTCATTAATATAAGCATACAATAAAAATGACAGCGGTGATGAAAAAAAGAAAATAAAATAAAACAACACTTTGATACATTTGAGACTACAGATGCTTTTTTAGACTATAGTTTGGATTATTCCCCTGTATCAAAATCCATGCAAACATACACCAAAACCCGAATTCTATAAATTAATCTATTTTCACAAGTAAAACAAAGCACAAAGACCAACAGCTACATTAGATTACAGATGCACTGTGCTGGCTTTTGATTTACTTGTAAAGATACTTGTGTAGGATTGGACCATTGCCCTCCTGTTATCCTCTCTTGCTTTTTAACAACTTTTTTGCTGACCTTCACCTCATTTTTTTTTCTCTGTTGCTTTTCCTATACCACTCCCTCTCTCAGTTTTTTTTTCACCTCTCCACACTCACTCCCCTAGCAGCATGACGGGAGCTAATTATAAAATCAATGGAGCCGGGCTGCCTGCTTTACTGCTGCCTCTAAAACCTTAACAGGGAAATCACTGTAGGATTGATGACTCCTTCATTCTTTATCTCTTTTAATTAGAAATGTAAAAGATATGAAGAGCCTGAGGCCACAGCACTGCACCCTGGCATTACAACAATCTACCTGCTCTCCTTCTTTCCTTCCGGTCTTTCTTTCTTTCTGTCCTTTACTGGGTTTTGATGTTTTTAGGAAGTCACTGCCCTGGATTTGTAACGTGTAATCTTCCCTATACATCTCTGTCCTTCTCTATAACACCTCATTTCTCTAACATTTGAAATGAAAAAAATCATGGGTCATTTTGCATTTTATTACGAGCTGATGGAATGGTATTAAACCAGTGCAGCCTGTATGGTCTCCTCTTGCTGGGAAAGATATTAGAGTCATTCTTTTCTTTTACATCCTACTGTAATTCCTTTTTTTTTTTTTTAGCTGTTTTCTTCACTTTTTGTCTGAACCCCTTTCCTCATTACTCTCTTTCTTGCATCATTTTTTGAGTAATATTAACCTTTGGTGCATTATTATTAACATAATTATTAATTCTGCAGGTTTATTGAAGAGAGGTGTGCTATTACTTTTCTAGTGAGTGGATTTACAATTTTCAGCAGAGACAGAATAAAACAGGGGAAAAGATCTTATTAAAAAAAAGTCACTCAAGCCATTTATAGTGGAGTATCATAGAGATTTTGGGATAGATCGGTAAGCAACCACATACCAACCAGACAAACAACCCCTATGCTGTGCTAAAAAACACTCCTAATAGATTGCATACTATACCACACCAAAGATAGATTTTGGCCTGTGCCAGCCTTGAGTCTTAGAGAAAAATGTATAGCAAAATGTACTGTTTAAACAAGTGCATTTGACTGTTTCCACAATGCAAAATAAGATAAATTAAATTTCTGCTTTTTCCCAAACTTTCTTTAGAATACTGTACCTTCTTTTGTGTTCAACTAAAGAAATTCATTCATTCATTTTCCTTTGGCTTAGTCCCTTATTTATCAGGGGTCACCACAGCGGAACGAACTGCCAACTAATCCGGCATATGTTTTATGGAGCGGATCCCCTTCCAGCCACAACCCAGTACTGGGCCAATTTAGTTCATCCAATTCACTTATACAGCATGTCTTGGGAGAAACCAGAAACATGGGGAGAACATGCAAACTCCACACAGAAATGCCAACTGAACCAGCCGGGACTCGAACCAGCAACCTTCTTGCTGTGAGACAACAGTGCTAACCACTGAGCCGCCATGCCACCCTGCTGAAGAAATGAATTAGCTTAAAATCATTAATTCATAAGTTTAGAACCACAAATGATGGGGAAATTTAAATTTTTGGGTGAACTATCCCTTTAAATCAAATGCAAAACACGTTATCTGGCCCTGTGATGAACATCATAATATAACCATGCTGCATCAGTCCTTTATGTCGTGTCTGGATGAATTTACACAGCAGAAACAGTACAGCAAGCTGCTTTGACAGGTTAGTGCTTTGGAGTACAGGGAAATTTCAGGGTTGTGTCTCAATGTGTATTCGTGAAGTTAGGCATGGCACCAAAAATTAGTGCTCAGAATGATAATAATGCAATTAAGGCATTTAGATGCCAGTTTATTGCAATTTAAATAGGCACACCACATAGTTTAATGTAATATATACTATTATTTTCGTAATCGCATTAGTTTGATCAAAGGATTGCATTTATATGAGGTTAAGTTATATTGATTGCCAAAATCACATTGTAAGTGATTGTAGGTTGAAATTGTATGTAAACATAGTTACTGTTAAAATAAACACTCACTGGCCATTTTATTAGGTACACTTGTTAAACTGCTCTTTGTTATTTAATTACAAGTAGCAACTCAGTGCATTTAGTCATGTAGACATGGTCAAGAAGATCATTAGGATTGCGAAAGCATTAAACAGTGATTAAAAGTTAATTTAAGTGAATTTTGATGATGGTGCCAGACAGTCTGAGCGTTTCAGAAAGGGTTGAAAGTTGTGGTCAAAAAATAGGTTGTTGCCAAAATTTTGGTGCCAAAGTTTAGAGAAGAGGGGTCAAACTGATTTGAGCTAATAGATGACAACAGTAACTCAAATAACCACTTAAGAAAAGGCAGAGAGTGCTGTTATCTAGTAGCATCACCAACACTGTTATATGATGATGATGATGCTACAGTTCAAACTAGCTTACCAAAAGTGGAACTGTTAAGCAGTGGTGTACCGCAAACTACATATGCCCCTTTAAGAGTGAAGGAAAAGCACTTCAATGCATAATTAAAATAGAGTGCATAAGAGTCATGTCATATAGCCTACTGTAGTATATTTCATGTTTAAAAAAATGACTGATAATTATTATTATTTTTTTTTTTACAAAAGCAAATACAATGATATACTACCTTTATTTGTGGATCGGCCTTCAACAGTGACATTTTCCTTACACTGATCTGAATTAAACTGAACTTCAACAGTGACATTTATGCTAAACTGAACGGAATCAGTTTTAATTTAACTTGAAATACACCCGTATTTTACCACTACCTCTGCCCTCCTGACTGCTGGAATGTTTCCCAGTCTTAAAAATTAAGTTATGACTTTTTATTCTTTATTCTTCATCTATATTAGCTGATTTGACACAATCTACATTGTAAAAAGTGCTATAGACATAAAGATACATTTAATTGAATTTTTCCATTTCAATTCCACAATAGTATTAAAAGCTTGTGAAAGAATCCAATATGCATTTCACATTTCTTCAAGCATTTTTCTGCACAAAGTTCACACTGTCTGAAATGCCCATCTGACAGTCACGCTGGCTTTCAGTCAGAGAACTACAAGTTTGTAAAGGCTGTCCTGGCTTTTTGTGTTTGGACGACTTGATTAAACTAATCAAATTGAAACTGAAACATATTCAGCACAATGAATGATTTTTTCATAACAGCGAAAGCAGTTTAAAAAAGGTTACTCTTGAGAGAGAGAGAGAGAGAGAGAGAGAGAGAGAGAGAGAGAGAGAGAGAGAGAGAGAGAGAGAGAGCGAGAGAGAGAGAGAGAGGATAGGATGAGCTTTTAGGTGCAGTCTGTCATGCACCACTTATTTTTAATTAGATTTATTTATTTATGAATTATTAAAGTGAAACACATTCTGTGTGTGGGATTTAATTTATTATAGCATTTTTATTGGTCATTAAATCAAACTGAACAATCTATTTAGCCGGATAATGGTCAGTTAATGAGTGTCAAGTTTTAGTTCAATAAAAATTACAGAATCCCAACTCAAACTTTTTAGAGGCGCTCCACCCCGGTTGCCTGGTCTGATGAGTCTCAACAGCCGCAATGATACTAAGATCGGAAAATGCCATAAACAACCTAAAAGCATGCACTGTAAAAAATGCTGGGTTCCACACAATCGATTTGTGTTGGGACAACATGAAGGAATTAAGTTAACTTATTAGTTTTTACAAATTTAAGTGGATTAAACATAAAACAATTAAGTTGTCCCCATAAAAAAAACTTACAAATTGTGTTGTTTTAGCTCAATTTAAATAAGAAGTTTGAACAAACAGCAAATGTCATATTTCGAGTGTAGATCTATCTTGTTTTGTATTAGTTTACTATTATGGGGGTTTTCTTATAGCAAACTTTGTGCCTCAACTGAGCATCTTTGAAAAGCTACAGCCTACCTGAGAAATTGTTGCAGACCATGTAGGATAACGCACAATGTCACAAAGCTCAAATCATCTTAATCTGGTTTCTTGAACATAACAGAGAGTTCACTAGACTCAAATGGCCTGCACAATCCTCAGATCTCTATCCAGTAGAGCCAACAAATCTGTAGTAACCCAAGTCAATATGGACCAAAATCTCTGAGGACTGTTTCCAGCTCCATGTTCAGTCTATGCCAGAATCAGGCCAGTTTAGTACTAGCAAGGTGTACTTCATAAAGTGTCCACTGGGTGTATAATGTACAAAGTACAGTTACTTGTGACTTTATCTTTTCTATTCTTAAATATTAAATGTACTTTCCCGATATTATGAATAGAAAACAAAAATACAGTATCATATTGTAGACTATACTCAGCCAGTGTCAAGTAACATTTGTAAAATAAAAATGTTCAATATTAAAATATTGCTAATATTAATCTTTAGGCAAGGCAAGTTTATTTATATAGCACATTTCATACCCAATGGTAATTCAATTTAATACTGGTATTCTAAAATGCTAAAGTGTATAAAGTTTGAGACTTAATATTAATTAAATTTACTACACAGATTCACATTCAAAATAGAAATCAATTAAATCTGAAGATAATTGCACTAAAATAATCTTTCTGAGATAATGAGAGCTGTTAGGGTAGTTTCTCAGTGAACTCTGTTTAGTAAATGTATATATAGCATATATATATACATATACATATAAAAACAACATATAATAACATTTTTACTCTTTAGTTTACTTCATAACTTCAGTGGAATGTTTCCAGATGTTCTCAAAAATGAGATGTTCATTCTGAATCAATGAAAGCTGTTAAATCTTCTATTTATTCAGCATCTGCTACGGAGATTTCCTGGGTGCTTGGACTTTCAACGCGAAAAATTTACTACTGATCACACAACCGTGCAAAGGATTTTAACCATAAATCATCTTTGCAAGCATTCTTACACCATGACAACATGCCTTTCCTCTCCTCTCTCTCTCAAAAAAAAAAAACAGTTCATTTTTGTGGGTTTCACTGATGACCATTTAAATGGCTTTAATCGGAATAAAGAATGAATATCTCTCCACATGTGCCTCCTTTGTTGGTTTTGTAATTGGAACAATTGTGGCCTAGACGTCGCTCTCTCCTTTCATTATTGCTTTTTTCTCCTTCATTTAACTCTCATTACTCTCAGCACTATGCACTGAACACCACAGGAAGCGGTGCATGTTTGCCATGGAAAGAAAAACACGTCCTGCCTCTTTAAATCCATCACCTCAGCCTATCTGCCTCGTGTTCCCATGGCAACCTCTCATTGAGATCGAATATATGGGGTCCTTGTAAACCAGTGTATAATGTATGGGCCGCGTTTTTAATCTTAGTCCTAGTTTATTGATCTTTTTAATGAATCTTAATTATAGCAATCTTTTAATTAAGAGTACCCTGTTTACTACAATACCCTTGAGCTATGAATAAATAGAATTGTATATTGCGAGCCCCTGTGTGCTCTTTACGTATAAAGTGGCCGAGTCTGAATCCTTCGAGTGCTGTGTCTGGCCATGAATTTTTCAAACATATAATCAATACATGCATGTGATTTGTCCTTTATGGGTACTGAAAATATTAAAGCAAGCTTAAAAGGGTGTGGTCACGTTTCTGTTACCTCCATAATTCAAATGGAACAAAAAAATCACAGTTAAACCAAAGTAAATAAATCTGTCTGTTAATATGAAGATCATACTTAATAATGATAGTTAAAATAAAATTCAATTGAAACTGTTATTAAAAAAAAAAAAAAAGAGAGACATTAGTTTCATGTTATTTCAAAATTGTCTTGCTAATGTAACCAATTCAGTAATATTTAATTACACATTTTACAATGTTTTCCCTTTTAATTACACATTAAATCGTGTAAAAGATTAAACTCTTTCTTCATAATTAAGCTACATTTTCATAATAACCATCCACCCATGTCTCATGTCTAGGCCTTTAATGCTCCTGTATGAGTAATGCTGGGATGTTTCTTTGTCCTCAGATAATTACTGTATGACACATGCAGACAAATGAGGGCACACTGGCAGGATCCATTAGTTTTGGTCTCAGTAGTGTTTGTGTGTGGTTAGTGTGTGATGAATTACACTTCTCCAGTCAGCAGGGTCATTACAGCAAATGTGCGGTGCTCGGTCGCCCTCTGCTGGATGATTTAACTGCTTGCGGATTTTCACGTTTCAGAAATTGTTTAACATCCCTCTTGTTTCAACGTGAATGTTGTCAGCTAAAATTCTGTCATCGTTTACTGACCTTCGTGTCGTTCAAGTCGACTGCGATTTTCTGTTGTACACAAAACAAACGGTCCTAACTGCTTTTTCATCCGCAGAACAGCGTGGCAAGGGCCTGCCAGGCCTTAAAAAAGAACAGTGACACCATAAAGTATTATAAATATAGCTCACACGACTATTTTTCACGTTTTAGAAAGTCATATGGCACTCTTTTCTGAAGTACATACCACATTTTGAGTCGTTATTTACAGGAAACTTTCCCTCGGTTGCAGGTTTCTAACATCTTCCTCCCCGCTTCCATATTCAAATTTGACGCACAGGACGCGTAGCTGACGTCACTGGTGTGTCATAAACAAATCTTAAACCAGTCAGAAAATTCAAGGTAAACAGGCTATTTTATTCATAACACAGAAATTTCCAAACTGTAATTTATTTTTATTAAACAAGGGAAGCACTGAAAAATTAATAACAAAAAGAATGACTTGCTGTTAGATTTCATGGAGGACTTTTTATTTCTTGAAATTGTTGGCTGTGAGAAAAGGTAAAGTTATCTTATAGTTTGTGTAATTTTATTATTCTTTTTATTTTACAAATTTAATCACTATTTATTATGACTATTTCATTATGTCGTTTATTGTTTATTAATATATTTTTATTTATTCGTTTATGTTTTTTAAAATTATTATTTTCTCATTTCCTTTTTCCCTTTATCCTGTTGCTCACTGATAATATCAATCTTGTGTATCTGAATTTATTAACTACATTTCACTAATAAAATACAAAAACAACCTCTATGCAGTTCCAAATTAATATATTGTATTTTTGCATGGTTTTTATTACTATTATTATTAATATAATCAATTAACAGTTCAGCAGTATGCGGACAATCCAAAAACAAGTCGTTTGAATATCTTTAAATATTATTAATACAGATTAAAAACATTATAATGACATAAAAAAGACAAGTTCATTGGACATTACATGAATACACATTTAAAAATACAATTATCTGTTAAAATATCTTAAACTGTGTATTTACAGACTTGCAAATACATATATTAATTTTATTTTAAAATCTGATTGTGAAGATGTTCATTCATTCATTCATTTTCCTTCGGCTTAGTCCCTTAGGGGTCACCACAGCGGATTGAACTGCCAACTTATCCAGCATATGTTTTACACAGTGGATGCCCTTCCGACCTTCTTACTGTGAGGCGACAGTGCTCACATTGTGCCCATTGTGAAAATGTGTAAACAATTAAATTCAAATGCATTTATAAATCAGGGTAATATAATGCCTATAATTTAAAATCGTATGAATCTATACACCTTTTTTTTTCAGTTTTGCTTTTAAACACGAAGGCTTTTTTGACATTCACACATCATTGGCATTGAAAACCCATGTGCTCAACAATAAAGTGAGTCCATTTTGACACAATTAACATTTGGTTGAACTATTCCTATAGCATATACTACATTAAATAAAGCAGTGCATATAAATACACGAACAACAGAGAGGGAGAGAGTTTCCAAAAAAAGTTTATTGTGCCTCATTGTTTATATGGCTTTTTTTTTTATATATATATAACAGAATTTGTTGAACACGAACAAAGGACTGACAATACATTAGCCAAGTTGAAAGAACAAGAAAAATATGACAAAGAGTTAAAGTAATCTCAACATTCCGCTTGCTATACGTGTGGCTGTGGCGAAACTCTGAAGGAGAAGAGGTCAGTATGACAGCTCACACACTCTCTGACAGCACCACAGTGATGACATTCAATTAACAATGTACTACACTACAGCTTATTGAGTGCAGCCATCCTCACATTCAACACACACATGCGCGCGCGCACACACACACACACACACACACACACACACACACACACACGCTCACTCACACACACTCACACACAGCTGAGTTGTGGTCATAGTCGTATTGCTTGACTGAGACTGATATCCTTTAACGTTCAGTGGCACACGACCACCAGATTGCATACTGTGTGTTTTTGGCAATAAATTGGATTAAAATATTTGATAAAATTGATGAAGATGAACATTCTGCACTCACTGTCTAAGATCCGCAGATTGATTTCAGTCCATGGCGGGATTTCTAAAACGCAACACACATAAATATTGCCCGTTTCTAGGCTGCCGCCAGACAGCAAGCGTTTGGTCCTTACAGAGATGCCCTGAGTCTGATTTCATGTTCTTTCTTCTTTTTTTTATAGCAAGAATTCTGAATATATGTAGTATAACAAGCATGCTTTTCAAGTGTGTGTGTGTGTGCGTGTATGTTTGTGTGTTACTACAGGTATGATGAGGTCTTGCATTTCATCATTATACAAGAGATTCAGAAACCGTCCAGATGCATTTGTTTTGTTGTCCTGAAGTATGGTCTAGGCCGATGAGGTCAAATCCCACGGTGATTCGCGCAGCACTGGGCTCTCTCTCTGTTTCTGAATTTGACTGGAGTGCTGCATAACTTCTGCCTGAGCGCTCTGAAGGAAAGCGGTCCAGCATGATGACATCATGTGCATGATGCGGAGACTCAAAGGTAATGGACATGTGGGTGTTTGTGTTTGGAGCTGGGCTCCCTGACAGGAGTTGAACCCTACAAGCTGCAAACTTTGGCACAGACACACCATTCAATTGGCAGCGAATCATATGATGCAATGAAAGCCGATACGTAATGGCATTCCCCTAAAAAACACGGATCGTTCGACGGGAGATACCCAGCCACTGAACTGATTATCAATGACATCTAACGCTGAGCCAAAGTGCCCAAAAACCCAACCAAGCAGCTGGATAAAGACTCAGCAGAGGTCTGCCAGTTCTAGCCATCCCATTAACGTTCTGCTCAGGAAAGCTATGCAAACAAAATATAACTAAGAAAATAGAATACAGGACAAAAATATATAAAGGTATATATAGATATGTATGGGCTTATTCATAAAATGTAAAGTGAACAAACTATCTCAAGGCTGAAAAAGTCCAAATGATATTCGAAAGCATCAACGACAACAGAAAAAAAGGATTAGCATTTTCAGTTTTCATCCTGTATTTTCTTTTGAAAGAACGTTTTTTTTGTTTGTTTGTTTTTTTGAACCCGTTGAAAGTCAGCTGTTAAAAGTCCATTTGGCTTCTCCTTTTCAAAGCAAACAAACACGTTTTATAAAAGCGGCAGTTATTTTGTCTAAAAAAAAAGTTGTTTTGTCTTTCGCCTTCCCTCTCTTTCTGCGGGAGAGGTCCTGAGAAGAGGTTTTTTTTTTACGTGAGTTTCCTCACTGATGTCTCTCATCGTTGACCGAGTGGCCTGAGTTAGCACTGTCTGTCTGTACAGGTAAGGCTCTGCGTTTGCCCTGGAGAAAGAAGCTTGCTCACTGAGCTCTTCCTCCGTGGCTCTTTCTAGACACATCCGCGTTGGGTTCCTGTCCACTCCAGGCCTCTCCATCGCTGTCTGTACCCCTCTCCTCCTCTCCGTCATCATCATCGTCATCCTCCTCTTCTGGTGAAGGCTCGCTGCCGTTCTCTGTGGCCCAGCTGTCGTCTTCATCTTCCTGCTCTTTCTTCATAGTGAGCAGGGCGGGTGGAGGAGGAGCTGGCGGTTCGGGCTCTGGCTTCTTCTCCGTGGACTCGCTCTGATCCTCGAAGGCTTCTGGGTTTTCCAGCATCTCTCGGATGAGAGGAGGCATGGGGCCCGGGATCTCCATCTTCAGAGTTATGGCCCTCTCCGCTCCTGTTTCACACAAACAGTTTATTTTAAGATGGTGTATATGCATAATTCATTTATTCTACTTCCATTGTTCCAAACCAGTTTGAGTTTCTATCTTTGGTTGGACACAAAAGAAGATATTTTGAAGCATGCTGAAAACATGCAAGCACTGACATCCATAGTATTTGTTTTTCCTGCTATGGAGGTCAATGGTTGCAGGATTTCAGCTTTCTTCAAAATATCTTTAAACCACTAGAGAGTGAGTCAATTTTTGGGTGAACTATCGTTTTAATGCATACAGTTCTAGAACAGAGAGTGAAAGCCTATTCAGTTGGCAATGATTATTATTAATTTTGCTTCAGTATTACAGTAAACAATTCAATTTATAATAGATGATCAGAAGTGACAAGTGAAGATGTTTTACAAAGTTTTTTTAAAAGATACTGTTCTATTCAACTTTAAATTCATGCAGAGAAACTAAAAAATGTGAAATGTTTCTTGAGCGCCAGCATGTTTTCTGTGGCAGTAAAGACTGGAGTAAGCATGCACTATTGCGTTGAAGCATGAGTAATCTGTTGTTTTTTGCATTGGAGCAAGTCAAATCTTGTATTGTCAGATGGGCTGTATTTTGCATTGGACCGTCTGAATGATGGAGTGCATTTTGCTTGTATTCAAGTATGCAAACTTTACTCAGAAACATTACTCAAGAAAATTTGCATTACTTTTGTGAAACCATTAGTGTGCAAAAACACTGTCATCATTAACCATGGTCTTAGGTTATTTAGAAAATGCAAGCTAACAGCAATTGATACTTTGAGAGACAAAAAAACATACTCAAACAAATCAAAATTAATATCTGTGGCTCCTGGTTATACAACGAGATCTTGTTAAGTGAAAAATAACCAATTGTTTGACCTCAGGGCGTCACGGTGGCGCAGTGGGTAGCACGATCGCCTCACAGCAAGAAGGTCACTGGTTCGAGCCTCGGCTGGGTCAGTTGGCATTTCTGTGTGGAGTTTGCATGTTCTCCCCGTGTTGGCGTGGGTTTTCTCCGGGTGCTCCGGTTTCTCCCACAAGTCCAAAGACATGCGCTATAGGTGAATTGGGTAAGCTAAATTGTCCGTAGTGTATGTGTGTGAATGGGAGTGTATGGATGTTTCCCAGTGATGGGTTGCAGCTGGAAGGGCATCTGCTGCGTAAAACATATGCTGGATAAGTTGGTGGTTTATTCCGCTGTGGTGACCCCAGATTAATAAAGGGACTAAGCCGAAAAGAAAATGAATGAATGAATGAATGTTTGACCGCAGTGTGGTATTCATTTTGTTTTCCCTGTATATGTTTATTTGACTCTCAAAATACTTTAAATGCATTTTTAACGAATCACCAAAAACCATGCTTTAGCTAAACATCTTTATTGTTCTTTTCAAGAAAAAAATCTTGAATTAAATTAATTGTAAATTAATTTTTTTAGGTATACTATTCCTTTAAGTTCACTAATGCATTCAACATTACATAACATGCATTAGTGATAATGCATATAGTAATGCAAAAGGGTTTTTCATCAGATTTTTGCCTAATAAACTGACCCTTGGTGCTGATCCCACGCAGGTCTGTGATCTTCATCAGCATGCGAGGGAACATGTGAGGTTTGTTGGGTCGGCGGCGTCGTGCATAAATCTTCAGAGCTTCCAGCAGGGGCTCCTGCAGACGATCGACACGCTCGGGTTCCTCAAGATCCATTCGGTCTACAGAAAAACAGGTTACTATTAGTATTGCAGTACATCTATCCATGTGCTATTTTTAGTGGCGTGGCTAAAATGAATCCTGGGCTCATTTTTTGTTAAAACGCAGAGGTGTCCAAATCTGTTCCTGGGAGACCTGCAGCATTTAGCTCCAACTCTGATTAAACACAATACCAATAAGTCATGATCTTTAGATTTACAAAAAAAAGAAAAAAATCATCCAATCACTTGCATTAGAGCTGAGTGCAGCCGAGCTCTTCAGAAGCAGGATTAGACACCCCTATTATAACGTACAGTTGGTTCAACTAGAGGGCAGCAGTGTTGCAACAGAATTGCATCATGCAATACCTCCGCATATGAGGCAGATGGCACTAAGGAGGCCAGTCTCCGTATCATCCATCTCAAGAGGCAGAAGCTGACCAGCGAAGGCAAACACCAGGTCAGTGAGCGGTCCGAAGCCTGCATTATGCATCTGAGTCCGGTTGAGGGTCAGTCCATCCGAAAAGGTCATTGTGTCCTGCTCCGGTGTGTATCGTGTACAGATTCGCAGCATCTACAAGAGGCACAGACATTTATGAGGCTATGAATTATGTAAATGTAGTGGATGCATGGTCTACATCAAAGCGAGCTTCTTAAAGGAAGACACACGTACTAGAATGTCCAAGCAGGCAGATTTGAGAAGGGTGATTTGATCTGCGATGGTGAGGGTGGTGAAGCCCGGGAGGCGTTTGGCAAATTCCACAATTTTAATGATGCACTTGGTGGAAAGCTCGCTGAATTTGTCCCATAGGCCCAGGTCTAGCTGAACCCTGTGGTCCGAGCTGGAGTTCTAATGAAGAGAAATGGAAAGAGGAGGTTAATATATGCATGCATGAATATTGAAAAGCCCCCCCCCCCCGCCGCCCCCAAAAAATGATTCCATTCCAAAGCATTTCATTAAACATGAGGATAAATTTTGCAGTAGGTACAAAAAAAGGTGAATTTCGATCTGTTCCTCACACTCTGGAATTTTAGAATGAGATTCATGAGTTCACATGAGTTTTATTATGATAGTTTTATGGTTCTTTTTGTCATGTTGGCACCCTAGTGCTCATTTACTTTCATAACACTGAAAAAAAGAGTGAACTTCATCAAAAATACATTTTGTCATACAGGTTTAAAAACATAAGGTGAGGTCGAGTAAATGACAGTATTTATCTTTTGGGTGCACTGTTCCTTTAAATGATGTCTTCAATAATGGAACATGTTTATCACACTACATCTGACATGGTCGGTTTACACCGCTATAAATAAATTCCACATTCCATTGCTGACAGATTTGTTCATTTGCAGAAAGCACTCACTGTGGTGTATTTTCCCAGCTGGCAGAGTGAAGGGAAGGTCTCTTGATGTGCTTTGCTCACTTTGTTGACCAGCTCCTCCAGTTCCCCACTCAGCTCATAGCTCTCTGGCGGAACGACCTCATCCTTCACGTCTTTCTTCTTCTTATTTCGATCATTGCGCACAGCTGAAAGTCACAAAGAGAGGCTGCTCAATACTCCAACCAAGAGTCAGGTTCACTTACAAACTCCTAAACTATTATCTTAGCAGTTGGATGTGCAACCAAGTGAAACATTATGAAATGATGCTCCAAAAGAAACAGGAGATAATGTCAGATTTAATTGCTAAAGCAAAATGCAATAAATTGCTTAAAGTCCGCATGAACCGGAAGTTGCTGAAACTTTTATTTCAGTATGTTGATGTACTTCCCTCTGAAACAGAATTTTGGGCATGGTTAAGAATATTGTGGCTAAAGCCGTCTAACTGACATCATCAGAGCAGAACCACCACTCCAAACGCTAATGGTCAGACTTTGATTGAAGTCTGATTTGATTTGATTTGATTTCCACAAAAATACAAAATTCATTGGATTAACTTGCATGGATTATTTGTTCACCTAAAGCAGGGGTCACCAACCCTGTTCCTGGAGATCTACCTTCCTGCACATTTCAGTTGCAACCCTGAACAAACACATCTGTAATTATCAAGTGCTGCTTCAGGTCCTAATTAATTGGTTCAAGTGTGTTTGTTCAGGGTTGGAGCTGAATTCTGCAGGTAGGTTACTCTCCAGGAACAGTGTTGGTGACCCCTGACCTAAAGAATAACAATATGCACTAGCAAAAAAAAAAAACAATATAAATTTTGATTTCACACGGACTTTAATGTGCAATTATGTGGAGCAGTATTTTAGTCTTGTGTGGCCAAAAAGAAATAAATCACAGAAAAATGTCTTTTCAGGTGAATCACAAGAAAACATGACCAAGGTCGGTTAATCAGTGAAATGGAAAAAAATATTTAAATACAATCAAATCTGAAACAACAAAACATCATGTTGGGCGAACGTCATGAAAACATGTCCATGTCACATTTCACACACTCACTTTCTTTCGGCTTATTCCCTTCTTTATCAGGGGTCACCACAGCAGAATGAACCGGCCATGTCACATTTCGCCCGATGAAATAAAATGAAATGAAATGAAATATTTTATATGATGTCTGTCATTGCTGATTAGTATTTTCTTGTATAAGACTAACATTTTTATAAGACTAACATTTGAACATGTATTTAAATTGTAATAAAGTACAATAAACATGACATAAAACATGTGACATAATGGTTTAATCGTCATGAAAATGCCATTAAAGTGTTTGTTCACCCAAAAATGAAAATTATGTTATTAATTATTCACCCTCATGTCGATCCAAACCACCAAGACCTTCGTTAGTCTTCAGAACACAAATCAAGATATTTTAGGTCAAATCTTGTCCAGAAAGGTACCAAAAAAACAGACCATATGCCTTCAGTGGTTCAGTCAAAATATTATAAAGCTTAAAAAACACTTTTCAGCGCACATAAAACAAAAATAAGGACTTCATTTAACAGTTTCTTCTCCTCAGTGTCAGCATAGGGCATGTGTTCATGAGCTCTGTGTAGTTTGTTTTATGTAAGTACAAAAGTATTCTCATAGCTTTATTATAATATTCTGATTGAACCACTGAAGGCATACAGTATGGTCTGTTTTGAGGATGTTTTTTGGTACCTTCCTGGACTTTGAGTCTGGACCATTGCTCTCTATGGAGGATGAGGGAGTTCTCAGATTTCTCCTAAAATATCTTAATTTGTGTTCTAAAGATACATGAAGGCTTCAGGGGTTTGGAACGACAGGAAAGTGAATAACTAATAATTTATTGTCATTAAATGATTAAATAATTTGGGTGAAATAATTCTTTAAAAAGAGGCTCATATATTTTAATAATATTATTCAATGTACAATTTGCAGTATTGTCATTTCTTATATCTGTCCATTTATGTTGAGGTGAAATACAACATTCTGAAATTCAACTTGTCACTTGATAAAACAAACTTAGTTTACCATAGACAGTTTGCATTATTGCACCTCACCTGATTAGGACACTGTATGTTGTTACTGTATGCCAAATCCTAAATGTTATGACTCATTTGTGGAAACTGATCTCAGATCGGACGCCGTGGGTGTTTTGGTGAGTTTGACCCAAGGGAGAGCAGCCCTGCCAACCCTAAACCCCCTCCCGTCTTTCTCTCGCCCCCCTCCCATTCTTTCCTTCCTTTCAGGATATCCAGTAATAGCAAAAGCACAATGCAATCCCGGTCCCTACACACATCCCATACATATAAACGCACACATACGCGTCCCGGTGGACACATAGAGGGCCAATGTGCCAGCCTCGTTGTGACATCATCGCCGTGACCCTGGCAAATGAACAAACATATGCCCCAGACTTGCTCTTTCAACCTCGGACTATTGTCTTTGTTACAACACAAATCTGTTAGTGCTAAGTCATAAAGTGACGGAAGGGCTACCAAAAAAAATCACACCTAACGCTAATGGATTGATGTGGGTGAAACTGCAGACACGGAGCCCATTTGTGAACATTCATTTTGAGCTCTAACCTCCATGTTAACCAACTTTATTGTTCCGTGTTTGAACTGGTATTTGTCTTTTGGGATTTTATTGTTTCAAACTTGTGGAAGCTTGTTTTTGGTAAAAAAAAAAAAAAAAGAGGTACTTGTAACTGTTTCATCTCACAATTTTGAACTTCTTTTCAGTAGAATTCTAAGTTCATGTCAGAATTCTGAGTTTAAATCTTGCAATTTTGAGATAAAAGTTGGAACTGCAAGATATACAGCTGCATTTGCAGGAAATATTCTGAGAAATTCAGAGAAAAAAAAGTCAACAAAGTTTTTTTTGCCATTCTCGGTTTATAAGTGTGAGCTTACACCTCACAATTCTGATTTTTTCACAATAACTCATAATAATAATAATTCCTAACATTTATATAGTGCTTTTCTGGACACTCAATGCACTTTACACATTGGGGGAATCTCCTCATCCACCACCAGTGTGCAGCATCCACCTGGATGACGCGACGGCAGCCATATTGTGCCAGACCGCACACCACACACCAGCTGATTGGTGGAGAGGAGACAGAGTGATGAAGCCAATTATGATATGGACAGAGGCCAGTGGGCAAATTTGGCCAAGATGCCGGAGTTAAACCCCTACTCTTTTTCGAAGTCGAAGTAATGACCACAGAGAGTCAGGACCTCGGTTTAACATCTCATCCGAAAGACGGCACTCACTGAGCAGTATAGAGTCCCCATCAATATACTGGGCATTAGGACCCACACAGATCCCATGCTGGCCTCACTAACATTACTTCCGGCAGCAACCTAGCTTTCCCATGTGGTCTCCCATCCAGGTACTGACCGGGCACAGCCCTGCTTAGCTTCGGTGGGCAACCAAGTGAGAGTTGCAGAGAGCTAGCTGCCGGCTTTTTTTTTTTATAACTTATGCTATAACTTTTTTCCTCAGAATTACTACTTTGTATCACGCGATTTCAACTTATAAACTTGCTAAACTCACAATTTTAAGAAAAATGCAAGATATAAACTCATAACTGTGAGAAATAAAGTTGAATAAAAGTAACGTTTTTTTTTGCACAATTTAAATGCATAATTCCAAGTGAAATTACAAAATTCTGCCTTATTTGGTCTATGCATTAATCTTATGTTTTCCTCTAAATTCTGAGTTGCCTTTTTTTTTTTTCTTTTACTATTTTTACACAATTCTGAATTTACTTGATATCTAACTATTTTGACTGTTCATAATTGTGAGTTTGTCTGATAATTCTGAGGGAAAAAGTACAGAATTGAAAGATAAAAACCAAAAAACTAAGAAAAAAATTGCAACATTTCAAAATGTAGTTCATTTCTCACAATTCAGATTTTATTTCTCTGAATTACAAAGAAAAAGGTCCGAATTCTACAATAAAAAGTCACAATTACCTTTCATATTTTATTATTGCGTGGCCAGAAACGAACTTCCACACAAACTAGCAGTTAACGGGCGTCTACAGCGTCTCAAGTCTCACAACTCTAAATTTGTCTGTGTCGCTGGGTTGTATGTCTGTTTCACAGCTTCTAACCTACATCAGCGTGTCCCCGTCTGTCTCCTGTCCCGTCTCTATATTTGTGTTTGTGTATGTGGGTCTTGGCTGAAGGCCAGGGAGCCCGCGTGCCTGGCAGAGGCCTGAACCCTCACCTTCCTTGGACATGCCAACCTCGAAGCACTTCTGCAGCCGGCAGTACTGGCAACGGTTGCGCGTGACCTTGTTGATCTGGCAGTTCTTGTCACGGTGGCAGGTGTACACCATGTTCTTCTGAATACTGCGACGGAAGAAACCCTACAACAGACATCCAAAAGAGAGAGAGAGAGCGCTGGTCAGACGAAGAGTAGTTCAACCACCATCTCTTATACAAGATGCCAATGTATTGTTCAAACTTGCTGATCCAGAACTGTGTTTGGCTATTGATGCCATTAGGTCTTTGTTATATAAATGGACAGTCATAAAATGGCCCTCATACCTGTGAACATGTTAATTGAATTAATCAAATATTTTGTTCAAATTGGATCATCGCTTGCTGCAAAGATTTTACAATCAGGTTAGTGAATGTGACATGGCCTGTTTGTGCAGGACCTGTGTGTTTGCTTTACATACAAATTGTTTTTCTATGTAAACATGCACTAAACAGGTTTTATTGTCAGTGATTTGTGACATGGTCACATTTTTAAGATGCCTTGTCAAGTCAACAAAACGTTTAGCAAAATAGGTTTTTGACAATTTGAAAGTGATCTAACTTAGTAAAAGAATTACTATTGTTGTTTATTAAAATTTTACATTACTATGAATTAATTGGGGGGCGACGCGGTGGCGCAGTGGGTAGCACGTTCGCCTCACAGCTAGAAGGTCGCTGGTTCGAGCCTCGGCTGGGTCAGTTGGCATTTCTGTGTGGAGTTTGCATGTTCTCCCCGTGTTCGCGTGGGTTTCCTCCGGGTGCTCCGGTTTCCCCCACAAGTCCAAAAACATGCGGTATAGGTGAATTGGGTAAGCTAAAATTGTCCGTAGTGTATGTGTGTGAATGGGTCTGTATGGATGTTTCCCAGAGATGGGTTGCGGCTGGAAGGGCATCCACTGTGTAAAACATATGCTGGATAAGTTGGCGGTTCATCCCGCTGTGGCGACCCCAGATTAATAAAGGGACTAAGCCGAAAAGAAAATGAATGAATGAATGAATTAATTAATTGGACATGTGCATGCCACAAGAGTTGTACAGGAGTTTTCAAGCATCAAAATAAAAAAGGGCCGTGTTGCACATTAATAATTAAACAGCTTTAATTATTTTCCCCCATACATAAGACAATGTCTGGTTTAAATGTTTTAGTTTTTTTCTAAATAAAAATAATGACTATCATACTTTTTTATCCATGGCTTAGTGCAGTGCCAAAAAAACAAATTAATTATATTTATTTATAAATCTTTCTACTTGCATAAATATATATGTAATGATGATGATTATTTTCACCAATATTTAGACTTTTTTATATACACAGTTTATTTAAACAATTAAAGTACATGATGAACTGACATTTAATATGTTTTTATGTATATAAAATCCCATTTGTAAATTGAATATAATTTACATACATATTTCTTATGGACAGGTAATTTATATTTTTTCAACAAAATCTTTTATTTTCACATTGTTTTATCATGTTTAAAAGAAATAAGCTTGACCACAGTAGTATACGGTTCAACATTTATTGTGTGTCTTAAATAAATCTATTGCATTGCATATATTAAAATTATTAAATATTCCGGTTTAACTGTATTACCTTTAAATGAAACAAGTCCATAACTATATTTTACCATCAGTCAAAAAAATAATAATGTTACTGATTAACGAAATATGTTACTGATTAACTTTGTGAGGAAAGTGATGTGAAAGTATGTGGGTTTTTTTTGCAATTAATTTTTTATCTTAGCCTTAAGATTGTAATATATTTCTTTTTTACCCAACACCGTTGACCCTAATGTTTTAAATTATAACATATTTCCCCCCATTAAGCATTGTAGAATATACTGGATTGTCACATCACACTTGGCCGATATTGTATTTGTTTCAAAAAGTCACCACCTTTTGTACGTTTTCAGAAACATTTTTGCTCCTTGCCATACAAGTTCCTCAATCAGTCTTAGTTTCTTGGTGTTGACAGGAGTGCAAATACTTTTTAGCATGCGCGAGCTAAACCTCCATGCCTCTCTTTGTTTTTTTCACATTTTTGCCAAACATCAAGACAAAGTGTGGAACAGACTCATGAAAAACACGAGACTCGTCAGGCCACAGGCGACGGGAGTCCAGCTGTTTACCTTGCAGCCCTCACAAGAACTGACACCATAGTGGTACCCAGAAGACTTGTCCTGGCAGACGAAGCAGGGTTTGTAAACACGTGGTGGAGGTGGTGGGGAAGGGGAACTGGGCACCATCTCCTCCGAACTGGTGCTCTGAGTCTCCACCGCTGAGGAGAGAGAAAAGAAAACATCAGAAGCGTCACCTAATCACATCACTTCACACTATTTACACAACACAGGAGGATTTAATGAAAGGGAGATATTAAATGCCACATGGAGAGAAGAAACGATTCTCCCGTGAACCTTTTAAACCGTATCCGATTTCAAAGACCCACGAGTGCTTTGAAACCCATCATGATTCCTCGCTAAACCTTTTTCATGATGCCCTCGAGCAGAAACACACAAGACGCTACCCAACACTGCTTTTTAAATCTGTTATTGTAGGCGCAGCATCTGCCAGCTAGGTAGAAGTCAAGTTTAGTTAACGCATCTGTAGATTTCATCGGGTTCTAGCTCCACCCTTCAGACCGCCCTGTCCTTAGGGGGCCAGGATTTTAGGGAATTAGGCTGCGGTGATTGACGCTGAGATGAAAAGGAAACACAAACAGTTTAACACTAGCAGACAGATAAGCGGAGCCGATAAGACAGGTAGCTCATCTCTGTCACAAAGAGCCTGGGGGTGAAACTCCACCCCGCAATTGGCGTCTTGCATGCGGGACGTCTGGCTGAAGAGGGACAAGGGTCTCGTGACTTACTAATATGGACATCAAGCCTTGCTAAAAGTCAATATTTGAGCAGATTTTTTTAACTGATGTGTGCTAAATGCAACTGTCTTCTGACAGATTTGGAGACATCAGTACTGCCGAATCAAATCGGTATTTGACGGATTTGAGCCTAATAACTATACAATTGTTTAGCTTTATAGATTAACAAAAAAAAGTTTCATAATTGACAAACTTTGCAACATCAACACTTAAAAAGTGAAATAAATCAATATTATATGGACTTTCCCTGAGTAACGAACTTACTATCTTCTGCAGAGTTGCTTACAGTTGATTCATAATATTAAAATGCACAAATTTTTCACAGTTACTGATTTGAATCAAAGCCGATAACAATACTATTCTTTTCAGAGCTATTATAAAAGCAGATTCTGCATTTGTTTCATATCTGCATCGATTCTGTTATTTGCCGTTACACAGCTTTAAAAAAATCTCTTTTATAGAAAGCGCCTTTATATGTCAGGGTAACTTGACTTGACTTTTACCCTCAGTCAGTCAAAATTCAAACCCCCATCCTTCACCCTTGCCGTCCTTTGACACACAAACCCTATTTTTCTCTTGTTTCCCGGCCCTAAATTCCTCAGTGCAGTCCTGCTAGGTTTTAATAGAGGCCCCTGCTCGTAAGCTTGGCCTATAAAGGTGGTCTCATGGCTGGACTGGAGGCCCCAGCCCGGCTGGCGGGGTCTTTATTAAGACTCAAACACCTCGGGCAGCCATTCACACCACCAGCTGTAGCCTGAGCTAGTAAAAAAAAGTCCCAATCATAAAAATAAAAAACTTTAACTTTATTGCCCCACCTTCTTCAGCTACCTTCAATGGAAAGCCTAAACTTAACCTACACCCCCTCCCTCTCTGTCCCACCACAGGGTTCAGCAAAAACCACCAGCTTGGCCTTTTACAAGAGTTTAGAGACTTCAAAAGAAGAAAAGGGGGCATAAAAAGAGGAATTTGATAGAAAACAGAAAAAGGGAACGAGGGTGGAGGGGGTGAACGATGAGAGGCAAACAGTTTCATTTAAGGTCGAGCTCACATACAGTAGGGCCTTCTGTTCATGGCCATGGTTACAAACAAATCACTTATTCTTCAATTTAGAGCGAGAAATGCACAAGCTTTCTGAGTATATGAGGTATAAAAAAGGCCAAATGCTTTTGAACTCGCAATGTGCATGACATCTGTTTCCCGACTGTGTCAAGTTAGTTTTTTTTTACACTGTATTTTAAAGTATGCTCCAGTGTATTTTTAATGTGTAGGTTCACTCTCTTTGCTTTGCTAAACTTTGCAAGCAAAATAAAGCCATTCCAATAGGAATTTGTGTTCAAGTTGGTTCAAGTCGGTGAATTTTCTGTGGTGGCTAATTGAAAGCTGCTTGTTTTTTGAGCACATGTTGGCCAGATGGAATTTAAACTTTGGTCAGTAAGTTTGGTTTTAAGGCTAAATAACAATAATAATAAACAAGTAAAATCTAAAGCAAATGTTCCCTTACATGTCCTGATTCAAACACAAACAGCATTCTGTATATACAGTAGTTTTACTTTCTATGTTGCACTTTCCGTTGTGTCCTTTTATATTAATACACTCTAAAAAATAAATCAATAGCAACATCCAGGGATGCAATTTCAGACACCAAGATGTCACATGATCTGTCTTTCCATCCGCTGAAAAATGCCTGATTCCTTGAATAAAATGAATTAATTATTCATAAAGGCACTTAACGTAATTACTGCAGATTCCCTATGATATTTATTAAACAAGTTTAAATGATAAGATAATAATGTATACATGTTAAAACTAGTATAAATGCATAATTAGGAAGTCATCCAAAATAAAGCAAGGGAAATAAATGACATACTTTTTAAAGTGAATATCATTGATTTCAGTGCTTTAACAATAACTATTTCAAAATCGTGAATTAGTTTTTTTCGACTGTTAACATAGTGAAAGCTTATTTTCCATTATTAGATCAAAAGATCAGGAAAGACGTATACATACACCCACCCATAGACCCTTCCTCATCAGAAAAATGGACAAAAGAGCAGATATAAGTGCCAGGTGGGATAGTAATGCATCTCCTGATCGATAAAACACATCTCAATACCAGGGCAAAACAGGGCCTGAAGATACTGAAGTGCTCATTTACACCTATATTTAGCCGTTCCCTCATGACGAAAAAAGCATCTTAACACCAGGTGTAAAAGTGACCTTAGTTACCCATCTATATATTCCTTTATTAAAGTATTGCACAAGAAAATGGTTTATGTTTGCATTGCAAAATATCATGGTTCTAATTTAGTCCCATACAAAAATCTGATATGTCGATTTATGCAAATTACACAACATAAAAGGTCATGTTTGGATTTCACATATATATTTTATATGTAACAAACAATTTCAAAATATATTATTTATATATTATTAGCCCTCCTGTGATTTTTTTTTTTTATTCAAATATTTCCCAAATGATGTTTAACAGAGCAATTTTTCACAGTATTTCCAATAATATATTTTTTTTCTGGAAAAAGTCTTATTTGTTTTATTTCGGCTAGAATATATATATTTTTAAACCATTTTAAGATTAATATTATTAGCCCCCTTAAGCATTTTTTTTTCCGATTGTCTACAGAACAAACCATTATTATACAATGATTTGCCTAATTACCCTAACTTGACTAATTAACCTAATTAACCTAGTTAGTTAGCCTATAAATTGAACTTTAAGCTGTATAGTAGCATCTCAAAAAATATCTAGTAAAATATTATGTACTGTCATCATGGCAAAGATAAAAGAAACCAGTTATTAGAAATTAGTTATTAAAACTATTATGTTTATTAATGTGTTGAAAAAATCTTCTTTCCGTTAAACAGAAATTTGGGAAAAAATAAACGGGGGACAAATAATTCAGGAGGGCTAACAATTCTGACTTCATCTGTATATGTTCATCAACTAGTCCATTAACCTACAGATAGCTGAGGAAATAACACACACACACACACACACACACACACACACACACACACACACACAAAAGGCTATCGACACATAACAGGTCACTTTAAGTTATAATTCCTGTCTAAACCCCAAACATGTATGCTATCACAACACGCAAATGTGTTTTGAATACCAAGTATACGCTTTGAATTAAATGTTGCACAGCAGGATCAATGCTCTCCCATGAGCCAAGCGTGAACTCGCTTGTTTATACAGCAATACTGGCAATATGCTGGTAATGACAAGTGCCTGAAAAGGAGCGCAAACTGCATGCGGCGTGAAGAAACAGCTACTGATTGACACCGTCTGAGAAGCTGAGAGTTAGAAGAATGGAGGGGGTGTATGTCTATGTGTGTGTGTGTGTGTGTGCGTGTGTGTGTGTGAGGGAGGGGGGACAAAAATCCATCAGGATCTCTCAACAACCCGAGACGGTTCCTGCCGTAAAAACCCCAGTGGCTTTCCCTCCCTCTAACACCTCTTCCCAAATATCAGTCAACACTTGACAATGGGATGGGCTCTTGTGTCAGCCTGGAGGCCCTCTCTGCGTCCCCTCTGCTAAGCCCTTCTCTGTTTGGGAAACAAAGCGGTCTGAAATGAGAGGCCTCCTTATCAGCTCTCCAGCCTGGGACTCCATTTGCATCACAATGCGAAGGTGGAGGGTGGATGGATGCTGATGGAGGGACAGGTAGAAGCCGAGCGCAGTTATCAGTAGACGCTGTTCATTTCCTGCCTGGTGTTGTGTTTCTGTGCTGAACTGCTCTCTCTGTGTCCTCTGTACACAAGTATTCCAGGTGGACAAGTCTATGCTAATCCCAGTGTCAAACTAGACAAAGTGGCCCTGTGCTCGGAGGAGTGTGTATCTATAAGCAGAAGCGCAAACCATATGAGTCACACTAGACTGAAGTAAATGTACAAATGCTAAAATAGGATACACACGGACAATTTTATGCAGGGAAAATTTTGAAATAACAATAATGGGTTTTTATTTTGTTATTATGTTTTGTTTTGTTTTTTCAAATTAAGTAAATGAGTAAATTCTACAATAGTATTTCTTAAATTATAGTAAAAACAAACTAAATTAAGTAAATAACTACATAAAAATGAGGGAAAAAAATTATTGGCTACTATTGAATTTTTAAAAAATGATTTATTAGTGTTGGGAAATAATTCATCGAGATTAATAGCATGCAAAATAAAAGTTTGTTTTTACATAATATATGTGTGGGTACTGTGCATATTTATTATGTATGTATAAATACAAACATATATTTGATTTGAGAAAATATTTATTTATATATTTAGATATACATTCTAAAAGTATACGATACAAATTATATATGAATTGAAATATCTATGTAACAAAATTGTTTTGTATGGTTTTGTTTCTACGCATGGTTTTGTTTCTATTACATATACATAATAAATATATATAATATACACACTTGCATCAAAACACACTTTTGTTTTGGATGAGATTCATCTTTGCCCAGCACTATTATTTATACATTTTTTTTCATTCATTCATTCATTTTCCTTCAGCTTAGTCCCTTTATTCATCAGGGGTCGCCACAGTGGAATGAACTGCCAACTTATCCAGCATATGTTTTACACAGCGGATGCCTTTCCAGCTTCTACCCAGTACTGGGAAACACCCATACACTCTCACATGCACACTCATACACTACGGCCAATTTAGTTTATTCAATTCACCTATAGCGCATGTCTTTGGACTGTGGCGGAAACCGAAGCACCCAGAGGAAACCTACGCATACACGGGGAGAACATGCAAACTCCACACAGAAATGCAAACTGACCCAGCTAGGACTCAAACCAGCGACCTTCTTGCTGTGAGGTGACAGTGTTAACCACTGAGCCACCGTGTCATCCATAAATTTTTTATTTAACAATAATTTGTTTCAATAAACAATATACATACATACATACATACATACATACATACATACATACATATAAAAATCAGAATTATTAAACCCCCTTTGAATTTTTTTCTTTTTTTAGTATTTCCCAAATGATGTTTAACAGAGCAAGGAAATTTTCACAGTATTTCTTATAATATTTTTTCTTCTGGAGAAAGTCTTATTTGTTTTATTTTGGCTAGAATAAAAGCAGTTTTTAATTTTTTAAAAACCATTTTAAGGTCAAAATTATTAGCCCCTTTAAGCTATATTTTTTTCGATCGTCTACAGAACAAACCATGGTTATACAATAACTTGCCTAATTACCCTATCCTGCCTAGTTAACCTAGTTAACCTGGTTAAGCTTTTAAATGTCACTTTAAGCTGTATAGAAGTGTCTTGAAAAATATCTAGTAAAATATTATGTCCTGCCATCATGGCAAAGATAAAAGAAATCAGTTATTAGAAATGAGTTATTAAAACTATTATGTTTAGAAATGTGTTGAAAAAATCTTCTCTCCGTTAAACAGAAAATGGGGAAAAACATAAACAGGGGGGCTAATAATTCAGGGGGTTTAATAATTCTGACTTCAACTGTATATACATCAGAAAATTCTCAAACCATCTAACTGGGCATGCTAAAACATACTTAAACACAGTGAGATGATATCTAGAGACCAGAAATAATTCTCACACTTTTCTTTCTGGCACAATCATTTGGAGGTCATTCAGGTCAACCATTATTTTGTTTGTTCTAAAGCACATTTGCCCACATATTGCAAGTCAGCAATTCCAAATACATTTGCACGAATTTACTCTGAAGATTGCATAAAGGAACATGTTAAGCAACACTATTGGCTGAACGCACACACAACAAAGCAGTCTGTCCGCCCAACTCCTGTAATACGAGGCGAAGCGAAATCATGGAGCTTTCAGTGGAGGGAAGCAGGATTATGTTCTGAGAAATGCAAAGCGAGCGACACGCAAATACACGCCCAACACATTGAAATACTTAAGAGGAATCGAGACGCAGAGAACTATATTTGCAAATCAAATGGGAGTCTTTAGAGACACTCGTTGGACGAGCGCCCATGCAGAACTGAACACACACACATGCTCACATGCCAAGACTAGATTTAGGAACAGAGCTGCACTGAAGATTCAATCACACCCACAGTCACGTACACAAAATCTGCTCTTCTATTGTGAAAGAATAGTTGTTCCACAGCCAATGCGTCATATGCTGCTCAGCTAAACGTAGTGTTGCAACACTTAAAAGCACATGAAGCTGACACTTGTTGTTTTTGTACTTTCAGACTTATGACTTTTTTTTATTATTATTCTTTCATTCGGAACCAAAATAAAGAAACTCAAGGTCACAGCTCACTTCCTGTTACCCATGTGGCCTGATTTGTTTGTACTAGTTGTTTATTGTGTTACCAAAGTCGGTTTTTCAGGAAATGGATTTGAACCTAGACTGCTTTTTTAGGAACAATGAAATGTTTATTGTATGTTTGCATGAGCATGTCATTGTGGAATCTTATCAGTGGAATTGGAAAAAACAGTGTACATATACAAATATAACGGAATACAACATTTTAATAACATATTAAAATAAATATATATATATATATATATTCATGTGTGTGTTACTAGTGATAGTCATTTTTTAATTAATGAGTTTTTAAGAGTAAGTTTTAAATAAAAAATATTTTATTATTATAAAATTTTAATTACAGCGCTATAATGCTATATATCAGACGCTTGATATATCATTTATCATTTACTGCAATAATTGTACTTTTTAAAATAGTTAATACAACTGTATGTGTGTATGTATGTGTGTATGTATGTATGTATGAACACTGTAAAAAAAGGTTGACTCAACGTTTTTGAGTTTACTCAACTTAAATCGAGTCAAGTGAAGTAATTGGGGTGAAAGTTGAGTCAACTCAAAAATGTCCTGAAGTTTGTTGCCTTCAAATTTTAAGTTGAGTCAACTTTATTATTTTTTTTACAGTGTATGAATGTACAGTTGAAATCAGAATTATTAGCCCCCCTGTTTATTTTTTTCCCCATTTTCTGTTTAACGGAGAGAAGATTTTTTCAACACATTTCTAAACATAATAGTTTTAATAACTCATTTATAATAACTGATTTATTTTATCTTTGCCATGATGACAGTAAATAATATTTTACTAGATATTTTTCAAGACACTTCTATTCAGCTTAAAGTGACATTTAAAGGCTTAACTAGGTTAATTAGGTTAACTAGGCAGGATAGGGTAATTAGGCAAGTTATTGTATAACCATGGTTTGTTCTGTAGACTATCGAAAAAAAATTAGCTTAAATTTGACCTTAAAATGGTTTTTAAAAAATTAAAAAATGCTTGTATTCTAGCCGAAATAAAACAAATAAGACTTTCTCCAGAAGAAAAAATATTATCAGACATACTGTGAAAATTTCCTTGCTCTGTTAAACATCATTTGGGAAATATTAAAAAAAGAAAAAAAATTCAAAGGGGGTTTAATAATTCTGATTTCAACTGTGTATATATATATATATATTAATACATAAATACTTTAAGTAACATCTACATTAATATATTTTGCACCAGTTAGTGGTGAGATGTTTCTAATAAAAATCTTGTGCAAGAATAAAAGTGTGAGAACTTTATTATTTCTGGTCTCTAGATATCATCTCATTGAGTTTAATTCTGTTTTAGCATGCCCAGTAAGATGGTTTGAGAATTTTCTGATATATATAAACTACATAACTACTTCAAGTAACATCTATATTTATATATTTTGCACTAGTTAGTGGTGTTAGTGGTGGTGGTGTAGATGTTGTCTAATAAAATGATTGTGTCAGAAGAACTGTGTGAGAACTTTACAGTATTATTTCTGTTGTTAGCTTATCATCTCATTGAGCTTTACTATATACCAATTAATTAAAAACAACTACATAAATACTACAATTGACATCTATATATATTTTGCACCAGTTAGTGGTAAGATGTTGTCTAATAAAATAATTGGGTCAGAAGAAATATGTGAGAGCTGCACGGTGGCGCAGTGGGTAGCACGTCTCCCCGTGTTGGCGTGGTTTTCCTCCGGGTGCTCCGGTTTCCCCCACAAGTCCAAAGACATGTGGTATAGGTGAATTGGGTAAGCTAAATTGTCCGTAGTGTATGTGTGTGAATGTTTCCCAGTGATGGGTTGCAGCTGGAAGGGCATCCGCTGCGTAAAACATATGCTGGATGAGCTGGCGGTTCATTCCGCTGTGGCGAACCCAGATTAATAAAGGGACTAAGCCGAAAATAAAATGAATGAATGAATGGAATATGTGAGAACTTTACAGTATTATTTCTGTTGTTAGCTTATCTTCTTATTGAGCTTTACTATATACCAATTATTTAAAAAAAGACTACATAAATACTACAAGTGACATCTATATTTATATATTTTGCAGTAAGTGGTGAGATATTTTCTAACAAATGCATGAGAAATTTACTATGCCTTTATTATTATGCATATGATATTATGATAGCACCTCATTGAGCTATAATTATATTTTAATAAGATTATTTTCTGATTCCAGTTTCAATGTGGATCTGAAAATTCTTGTAAATGCTAGTTTGGAAACAAACCCACTCCTCTAAAATGTATTTGCATTAAAGCATACACACACAAAAAAAATGCTGGGTTCCACACAATCGATTTGCATTGGGACAACACAAAGGAATTAAGTTAACGTATTAGTTTTTACAAATTTAAGCGGATCGAACATAAAACAATCAGAAAAACTCAGGAATTGTGTTGTTTCAGCTCAATTTAAATAAGTAGTTTGAATAAACAACAAACGTCTTCACTGCTGGGCTTGTCTTAAAGGGACAGTTCACCCAAAACTGAAGTGCTTTGCTTTTCCTAGAATATATCCTGCTTCCCTCCCCTGAAATCTCCATGATTTCACTTCTCCTCATATTAGTGCTGTACTGGGTGGACAGACTGCTTTGTTGTGTGGCAGACGGTCCACAGATTGGCCAGGTTTTTTGGAGCGGTGTGATTGATAGACTGACTGGCAGAGGCCCGTTTCTCTCCTGATGGGCAAGGACATGCAGACCTCCTCTGGCTGCCAGCTTCCTGATGAGGGGATCCAAGCGTGGCTCTTTCTCCATCTCTGTGTCTCATTGCCCACGGCTTCCTGCCATCACCCAGATCCTCCTCACATGCTGTTGTCATCGTATATACCACCTCGCACTACACAAGCTCATTTCCTTCCTCTTCACTGCATCACTGTCTTTCCGCTGGATGTATTCTCACTGATTGCAGACGTAATCTTACTGCAAGCTGCTTTTTCGACATTTGTAAATTCACATATTGCGGAGGGAGTAAAATACTTATGTACTGAGAAAAACAGTAATAAAAAATAAAAAAAAGATGCGAACAGTTTTCTGAATCTAGTTTGCTGTTTGCTCCTGTTTGCTCTTTAATTTGCAGAAAGAAAGAAAGAAAGAAAGAAAGAAAGAAAGAAAGAAAGAAAGA
>CAIGQV010019951.1:21553198-21586682 GCA_903798115.1 Danio jaintianensis | reverse complement strand
ACACACACACACACACACACACACACACACACACACACACACACTGAATCAATCAAGTATCGTTTTTTTATTCTCCTTCCTCGTCCACCACTCTAATCTTTTAATTGAATCTTTTTGTAATTATAACAAAATAATTGAGGACTTCCATTAAAACAAAAAATGAGAGAGGGCTGCGTGTGACAGCGGACACAGGAAGCCCTCATTTCCCTGTCTTTCACGAAGAGCTCTGTTTCAGAGAGCTTATCAGAGTCTGATGCAGACAGGACACTTTGCAGAAAACAATGGTGTGTGTGTCTGTGAGAGAGCAAATGATCAGTACAGGAAGATCATCCCGGGTTCTTGCAGCAAAAGCATACCATCTAATCTCAAAAACATAGTAAATAAACTTCCTGTAAGTCTGACAAGATGGTGACATTTTAGTGTCACATAATGAGCAATCTGTCAGCAATAAAAAAAAAGTGCAGTTCAGAGAAATGTGATTTTATCTTTAGATTACCAAATCACCTGCGTAGTTTGTACTTCCTTTTTTTACATATGGCTCAATACAGCACTGGTGCTTCAAATATTGCCCAATAAAAAAAGCTATTTCAGCTTTCTTCTCTCTCAGGGATGGAACAAAAGTGCCTCACATAGTCACGAGAGACCAAAATATTGGCCCGTGCAAAGCCTCTCTATAACCTTTGACACTGAATTTTCAAAATCTGCAAAGGTCTTGAACTGCTGCACATGAAAACAGGAAAGACTGGCCACACTGACAGTGGCCTGCAATTCTCTTGCTCTTCACCTCTAACAGGCAGCAGGGGGTTTGGTGAACAGTGCAGGGTAATGCAAGTGAAGAGGCTTCATTGTCAGCTTGGTTTACACTGTGGTTCAAGTTTCCTGTAAGCCAATACTAAGCAAAAGACTGGCACATTTCAAATCAGACTGTGGTGACAATAGAAGCAAAACATCTAAATGCAAACCTCAAACGCACATTTAGCATATCAAAAGAACACAGGATGCACAGATTTTCCCAGTTCTGATTATTTAAACATTTGAAAAAACATTTATTTCTAGGCTGAATTTTCTGCATTATTATTCCAATCTTTAGTGTCATGTGACCCTTCGCAAAATCATTGGCAGCTCAATACATTTCTGATTGTTATAAATGTTGGGTAAAACTTTATTTTAAGGTGCCTTTGTTACACATATTCCATTTACTTACTATAGTAATTATGCATAATTACATGCAATTAATTAATTAATATTACTCAGTAGTTGCATGACTAGTTACACTGTAAAGGACACCTTAAAATAATTTCATTTTCATTTCATTTTCTTTTCAGCTTAGTCCCTTTATTAATCTGGGGTCGCCACAGCGGAATGAACCGCCAACTTATCCAGCATATGTTTTACGCAGCGGATGCCCTTCCAGCTGCAACCCATCACTGGGAAACATCCATACACACTCATTTACTACGGACAATTTAGCTTACCCAATTCACCTATAGTGCATGTCTTTGGACTTGTGGGGGAAACCGGAGCACCCGGAGGAAACATACACCAACACGGGGAGAACATGCAAACTCCACACAGAAACGTCAACTGACCCAGTCGAAGCTTGAACCAGCGACCTTCTTGCTGTGAGGCAAACGTGCTACCCACTGCGCCACCGTGCAGCCCACCTTAAAATAATGTGTAATCAAAAGTTATTCTGATTATGTAATAATTTAAAGGTCAGTAATTTTTATTGCAACAATGCAAGTCTTTGCTTTCAGTTTTTATGAGTTCAATGCAGCCTTGATGAATAAAAACAATAATTTCTCACTGCCTCCAATCTTTTGAACAACAAAGTCACATCAACAGCACAATGGAGAATAAAGAGTTTTTGAGCACATCACACAGACACAAACACCACTAATTCATAAAATGACTGAAACCAAAATAAGCACTTACACATGGGATAACATGAAACAAAGTACAAAGACATTTTTAAAAAAAAACAGTAACAGTTGCCAAAACTCTTTAATCACAAGTAGACAACTTCCTTGATAAATTAACACATGGTGCTCATGTGGATAACGCAGGTTCAAGTCGTGGCCTGCAATGTGCCCCTACCCCCTCTGTGCAGCTCTCTAATCAAATAAAGACACACAAAACCTGAAACTTTAAGAGACAGCGAGACAAATCCTCTGAGAAGTCTACCCACAATGCACTGCAGCTGGCCTGCTTCTAATTAAATACCAGACTAAAACATTGATCAATCTGGTTTAAGTAGACAATGAAGAGTAACTAGTGAGTGTGTCCTGTGGTTGGATAGGCCAGTCTTGTTTACAGTGGTTATTGGGCACGGTGGCTTGTAACAGTACACCGTTCCTGCTCTTCCCCGAGGGCAGCGGGATCTGTCCGACTGACTCTCCATCTCCACTGTTTCCTGGAACCAGGAAGGAACAGAATTCGAGAAGCAGCGGCGGTGCAATCGGATGGCTTGTTTTCCAATGTGGGCCCTGAGCTTGTGTAGCGTTGGTGAGACATGACTGATTAAATAAACAGATTTCATCTTGTTATCATCAGGGCCCTGGTCAAGGAGAAGAGGCATTATGGACCTCCCTCCCTCCCTCCCCTCCCCTCCGGGTCGAGCTCAGACAGGGCATCTGTCTTCATTAATCGTGAAAGACACCAACGTTTCAGTGGCTGTCAGCCACACTGGGTTCTCTTTAATGAAGACAGATGAGTCGCCCTCAGAGGCAGAGAAGGAGAAACACAAAGCAGAAGCTTCAACAAATACAAATGGAAAACAGCGAGAGTGCCGTGCATTTTGGGAAAAGGGTAACAGGGATGTTTACTGAACTGAACATTTGAGTTTTCTTTTCTCCCGCTCAGTGTTGTATCAAGTATCGCTCTTTCTCTCGAACTGCTCGCCTATGAAAATGGACCCCAGTTTTGTTCAAGCTAAAAAAGGATTGTTTTTAGAGCCAAAGCTGTCTAAAGTCTGGAAGAGAGAAAGGAAAAATATGATTGAAACAGGGAAAAACCAAAAAGAGTGCTCCAGATCTTCTCTCCACTTTCCACTCAATATATTTACGCCAATTCCATACTATTTATTTCAGGCAATTTGGCTTCCTGTCACAGACTAATCACCCAATCCGTTTTCCAATTCCCAATCTAAGAGTTTCATCTGTGACACATACTTGAGTAATGTCCCCCTCGTTTTTTTTTCTTCACTTTTACGCTTGTTTGATGCTGTTGTGTGGGCTGAGCCGTAGTCAGGCATGCTGGGATACCAGAGCTGTCAGGCACAATTGTGAAGTGAAGAAGACAAATGCAATCTGCATGACTGAAATTATAGCACAGTGTCAGGTTCCCCCCCACCCACTTCTCTCTCTCTCTCTCAAACACTCTCTCTTTCATCTCTCCCTCTCGCATTACTTCCTTTCTGTTTAACTTTTCATCAACTGACAAGGTCAAAAATCAGGTTACCCGCACTGTTGGTGAAACCGGACTCTGTTCGTGACAATCATGGAAAACGATCGACTCAGCCCTAGCGGTTTGTTTGGGTAGACGTGCAAAACAAGGCAGGCCCCTGATAGATGAAAAAGGAAAAAGACTTACAGCGTATGCTAGCTGTCCCGGTCCAAGCAAAAGGGTCCAGTCCAGCATAGAAAGGACTCGCCTTCCGAAGCATGCATGCTCCCCGGTTGGTGACATCGTACAGTTGGCGGGGACCCATGCCCAGAGCCTCCATACAGTCGAACATGCTGCGTCCCGGTCACCCACCCGCCTCCAATTGCCTCTCGTCACCAAAAACAACAATAACAACACCCGCAGCTACGACAGTGCTAAATTCCCTGCTGGAATTCCTCTAGTCAGGATATACGTGCTGCCTGATCCTGCTGCTTTTGCTCTTGTAAGCGTTTCCTTCTCGCTCTCTCACGCTGCTTGTTTCTCTTTCCCTCTCTCCGGCTGATCTGCGGTGCTGCCTGCTCGGGGTGAGCTGTTCCTAGCGTGTTGTAACAGACCTAAATAACAGCCCCACATAGCACTCGCGGCTCTCAGACACACTGGAGTGAACCAACTGCCTCAGTCCTGCGCACACAGAGGGGGGTGGAGAGAGAGAGAGAGAGTGATCGAGAAGGGGGAGAGAGAGAGGGACACAGGGAGGGGCCACAGTGTGTATGTGTGTGTGTGTGTGTGTGTGTGTGTGTGTGTGCATGTGTGTGTGTTTGTGTGTTTGCATTGCCAGCTCTGATCTGCTTAGAGGACAAACTTTTATTTGATTCTCTCTGGCCCCTTTTTGTCTCTTTTGTGATTCATATTTCAGCACGCACTGCGCACAAACAGCCTTGCTTTTTTACGCACCTCCCCCTTGCAGTACATATGAGACCCCCACCGCCCCCCCGAACCCGTCCCTCAGCCCCGTCTCTAATCATAACCACATTAAAGTCCAGAGCGAGTGAGTGAAAAACAGAGAGAGAGAGAAAGAGAGAGAGTGCATTGTGCAAGCAGCAGATGCCAGGGCAAAATTCTCGCCTTTGTCTCCACAAAAACAGAGTAAATGACTGATGGCCGCTGCTGTCTCTAGCTCATTAAGTATGTGGTGAATATTCAAAGCCCCCTCTGGCCTTCATAGAAGCTTTTAAAAAGAGCAACTTTATTCAGTTCGTGGGGAGAATCCGTGCGCTAGAGGACGCCAAGCAGGAGACCAACAGGAAGATGGAGTTGGGAAGGAATGTCAGGGCTTGTCTTTACGCTCGCGACCAAGATGTGATGAATTCGAGTGCCTTTCCTGTGGACTACAGTCAGGAGACGGCATAATTCATTTGATGGGTGTGAAAATGAGGATGTAAAGCGTATGGTCGGTTAAATGCAGAACTGACGTGTACATTGAATCAGTTAGTACTTTTAAAATAACTCCAGAGTATAAAAAATAAAAAACAGGGAAACATGAGTTGTGCAAATTTCACATGACCAGCCCCAGAGAGAATCTGTGGACTTCTTCACATTTCAATTATGTGGACAGGCTGACAGCACTATCTAATTAGTCAAATATTTAATAAACAAATATGCAATCCATTTCTAATTCTAATATGCTCTCTAGAGTTCTGCGCAGATTCAGAGTGTGCCTGGACATGAACTACAGCCTTGAATAGACTGTAACATCCATCTCTCAAAGCCTCATTACCATTTGCGCGTAATGAAATATTATGTCTGCCCTGACAATTGTCTACTGATTTATCAGTCCAGCAGCACATCACAGACTACCAGATGATCCTATGATATTTTTTACACTACTCTACTGACTTCCATTCAAATTAAAATGTATTTATCCCCCCTCCCCCCCTGTAAACTACTGATAGCCTTTCTTCCAAAAAATGTCAAAAAGGTGTTTTAAGACGTTTCTATTCATTTTAATTAATCACAATACCAAAGTTTTAGCTTCATAAGTCAAGTCAAGTCAAGTCAAGTTTATTTATATAGCGCTTTTCACAATGTAGATTGTGTCAAAGCAGCTTAACATAGTTCTAGTAAAGTCCAGATTTCATAAGTTCATAAGAGTTAAGAAATCCATATTAAAAAAATCAGTATGGAACCCTGTGGAATAACCCTGATTTTCATGAAAACATTTGTTATTCTGACCAATATTTTTATTTGAAATTTGGAAGAAATGTAATCAGATCCTGTGTAGAGAATCATTTATAGAATAAAACAAATATTAATATTCCACTCAACACCATACCTAATAATTCCCGTAAATAGAAAGAAACTGATCATTTCGAAGAAGTCTCTTAATTTTTCCATACCTGTATATAAACAAAAAATATTATTTAGGGGTCAAATTATAATATATTATTTAAATATTATTTTGGGTAAATATTATAAAGAGGTATCTTAATTTTCCATAGCTGTATATAAACTGCAAATATTATTTCTATTTTAAATATTTAATAAAAACATAATTAAATGATGTTACCACACAAGCAATACAAATGTATACCAAATAAAAATATGCCTCTTCCTCACATATATAATAAATATATTTTCACATATAATTTAAAACCTTACAAGTAATTAAATGCAAAAAAAAAAAAATACTAATATACTAAATATATTTAAATTTTTATTTATATATTAAAATAAATAATCACAACTTATAGTTTTATGTGAAGTGACTACACAGTACAAACAAAATGTACTTCTTCTTAAGGGGATAATTCACCCAAAAATGTAAATGTATTCACCCTTCCAAACCTATTTGAGTTTTGTCTTTTGTTGTACACAAAATATGTTTTAAAAAAAGCTGAAAACCCGTACCCATTGACATCCATAATAGGAAAAATCAATACTACAGAAGTCAAGTTACAGGTTTTCAACTTTCTTTAAAATATACTCTCTTGTGTATAACAGAAGAAATAAAGTCTTACAGATTTGGAGTAAATGATGACAGAATTTTCAGTTTGGGGTGAACTATCCCTTTAACCCCACAGCCTTGTTTTCAATCAAGTGCAAATTCAAAATCCATCTATACTGGTCCCCCACACTATTTTGACTAACGACCTTTTTTTCCATGACCTTTCAAGCTGTTCAAAATCATTACATAGGGACTGCAGTAATAGATTTCCATTTGTATGTCAGATCACAAGACTCTACATCAATAAAAGCAAGTGGTTCTATACACTGAAGCCATTTGTGCACTAATAAGAGAAACTGATGTTACTATGGTGATTTGCAGCACATTTTACTCTTGACATTGTCTAGCTGAGCAAAAATAACTAGGAACATGCATTTTACCAGTGTCCTTCAAAGCTTTTACCAGGACTCTAGAACACACTCTTTCCATTTTCTCTTTCAAAACATCTGCACACAATTGTTCTGTCTGTAATTTTCTTCAGCGTACTAAGCAACAAGCACACTAACAGATTTCCAAGAAACAACCCACATTGCTTTGAATTAATCCTTTCTATATGATGCCATGTCGTATGATGTTTGTTCAAATCTGGTTTATTGGTTTCACATAAGATTAGTCAGTACTAAAGGTCTAACTGAAACCATTCTAAGAATATACTTTATTTTAGTACACCCCAAAAGAAAAAAGAGGACCCAAAAGAGGATGTCCCCAAAAGAGGACATTCATTCATTTTCCTTCGACTTAGTCCCTTTACTCATCAGGGGTCACCACTGTGGAATGAACCGCCAACTTATCCCGCATATGTTTTACACAGCAGATGCCCTTCCAGCTGCAACCCAGTACTGGGAAACACCCATACACACTCATTCACACACATACACTACAGTCAATTTGGTTTATTTAATTCACCTATAGCCCATAGAATTAAAATTTACAGTCTTTGGACTGTGGGGGAAACCACAGCACCTGGAGGAAACCCACACGAACACAGGGAGAACATGCAAACTCCACACAGAAATGTCAACTGACACAGCCGGGACTCGAACCAGCGACCTTCTTGCTGTGAGGTGACAGTGCTAACCACTGAGCCACCATGTAGCCCCAAAGAGGACATATAAAATATTAAATAAGTTTGGATTTCTTCTTTTTTTTCTGGTTGTAATTATTTTTGCAACACCTCATTTGAACTTGAATGTATTATTTATTCTAATCTTACACTATAAAAAATAATAATAGTTTATAAAAATTAACTTTAACTTTATAAAAAAAACCTATTTATATATATATTTTAAACTAATTGTATTTTTTATTTACATAGTTAATAAAACAAACTATAAACAAAGTTGCTTCAACCCACTATAGGGACTAATATAGACAAACCCAACTGTAGGGTTAACATTTTCAATTACTTTTTAACCCAACAACTGGGTTTGAGAGTATTTGACCCAATATTGGATTGAAACAACCTGGCATTTTAGTGTAAAAATATTAGATGCCCATTCTCTTATATTAATGAATATAACAATAATAATAATAATGAAAAAAAAAAAACATTTTGCATATAAATGTCAAATTCAGTTTAGTTAGCTTTTTTTAAAATCATATTTAAATTTATTATCTTTCTATTCCTAAATATATTTAGTGACTAAATTCTTATATTAATTTTAATTCATTTAAAAGTATATTTAATTTAAAATCAATTTAATTTAAAATTATCTTAATTTGAAAATTCTTCATTCATTCATTCATTTTCTTTTCGGCTTAGTCCCTTTATTAATCTGGGGTCACCACAGCTGAATGAAGCGCCAACTTATCCAGCACGTTATACACAGCGGATGCCCTTCCAGCTGCAACCCATCACTGGGAAACATCCACACACTCTCATTCACACACATACACTACTGACAATTTAGCTTACCCAATTCACCTACCGCATGTCTTTGGACTGTGGGGGAAACAGGAGCACCTGGAGGAAACCCACGCCAACATGGGAAGAACATGCAAACTCCACACAGAAATGCTAACTGACTCAGCCGAGGCTCGAACCAGCGACCTGCTTGCTGTGAGGCGACTACCCACTGCGTGCCCTTTAAAATTCATATTTGTATTTATTTTTTACTTTTTTTTTACAGAAAATGCATAAAAATCCTACAATTCAAGGAGGTGAGCGCATTTACGCTGGCCACTGCTGACCAGTTGATTCAACAAGTTCTTACCCATTGCAACCCAAGTTGTCCCAAATGACTCCGTCCACCCCTAATAAACCCAATATACCTCCGCCACACACACGCAATCAGTACTACACGATCCAAAAAAATAAAACCCAATGAAACAAATAGCTCTGCCAGCGTCAGTGCCAATGGCTTTCACTGAGTGAACAGCTGGGGAGTGGACGGAGCCATACCAGGGTTCAAGTCAAGCAAAACAGCTGAACACAATGCCAGGAGCAACAGAGGTGCCTCGCCTCATCCATCTTCACTCCTCCCCACCCCCGCCAGCCCGCTGGTAGTGGTACGTCCCAGCCGCCTAAGAAAAGACACCATTTCCTGTCAATCGGGCTCTCTATAAACACATACTGGCCTTCCTTCCAAATGCACTCGCAATCTCCCACTCGGCGGTAGTTCTGCTTTTCATTTTCCCAAACCCCTTTTTGCTTTTTCACACTTGAAAAGAAACAAAGATTCCTTCTTCAAGCACGTCGGGGCATGCGCTGAGAATGGTATTCATTAGGCTGTTTATTGATCTTGTGGCTCTTGACTTTGTTATGGTTCTCATTTATTTTCTTTAGGCGACCCTCGTAGACACAGACAGGAAGAAAGAGTGAGAGAGAGAGAGAATATGAGTGGGGGGAGAGAGACAGAGAGAGAGAGAGTTGGGTAGTTTAATGGCCCTTTTGTTTAAGCAGACTGTAAAGTACATCAATTGTAACAGTGAGGTTCTTCATGTAATTGTTGTGTCATAAAGGCTGAGGGTGACAAAAGAACAAACAAAAAGAACAAATCCAAAAGTGCAAAGCAGGAAGCTGGGAATTCTAATAAAATCTGAGGCCTTTTTAAGGTGGAGAAAACCTTTTAGAAAAATGCAGAAAAATATGCTAACTATGCTAACCATTGCAGCATTTATGTGTTTTTTATTTTACTTTTTTGTGGAAATGTGTTATTAATATGTTACTTTTTAACATATGTTACATGTGTTGTACTAAAGAAGCACTTTTGCACAGTCAATATTAATTATTTTTTTTTAAACTATTAAATAAATATTTTTTAAAAACAAAATATTATGTTTAAATATTTAAGAAAAAAATAATGAATAAATAAATGTTAATTTATTGTTTTACTTAGTTCAAGCGTAAACCATATTAATGCTTCCCTATTGATGTTTAGTAAACAGCTTGAAGATAAACTCTCTGAAAATGTAATTTAATATGCAGTGTCGCTTCTCAAGTGAACAATTTTTTTTTTAAGCAAGAGGTTTTATATTGTATTAAAAAACAAAAAAATTTATTAAGAAATTTTTTATTCGTTAAAATGTTTACTTTAATTATATAAAAGCAATAAGTGTGTGCATTAATGTCATATATGATTTTTTTCTGATGATGACAGACTTTTCTTTTGGTTAACCTTAAATATGTTCTTATATTTTTTCCACAACTACACTCTTCTAACTCTTGAAATTTGATATTGCAGTGCTGCTAACATGAGTGATGAACTGATTTGAAGTTTTTCTTCCAAATGGATAAAAATGTCTGTACACTGTCATTCAGAAACTGTCCTAACTCTATTATTTCTTCTCTAAACTAATATTTAATTGATTTTAAAAAGATTTTATAGTTTGTACTTTTACTGAAGAAAATTTTTTTGAGTCGTTAAAACAATGCTTATTTTACAATTTTACATCTAGTGTTTTGCTTTAATTATACAGATGCAATTTGAAACATTCATTTAACCCTCATACTAAATTATTCAAACGCAAAAATGCAAGTATGTGCATTTCTACATAGATGAATGAGGTATATAAATGTATCCTGATGATGCCAGACTTTCCCTTCAGTTCCAACCCAAACATTCAGTCACCTCCGTTCTCATCTTTTTCCACAGCAACACTTCTAACTCTTGAAATTCAATGTAACAGAACTGCTAAAATGCATGGCTCTGATTTCTTTTACTTTTTAGTGTATAGAAGCATCTGCGCACCTTCAATCACAAACCAAAACTCTGCAATTTTTTCTCTCCTGATGAAAATCTTTTGTTAGAATCTGTTCCTTATAGTCTGAGGGCGAAAAAAAAAAAAAAGAGTTGACTTGGACATTTAATCCAACTTCATAGTGCTGACCCAAGTTCCTCCCCCTCCCTCCCATCCCCGTCCAAGGAGGTTGAACTCCAGAAGAAATCCCCACTGGGCCACTAACTTTCCCCCCAACTTATCCTGCTCACCCTCCCTTGCTCCTTCTCTCTCTCTCTCTGGAGCTCAAGCTATTCTCCATCACTCTCCACCACCTCTGCTTCACTCCCTCGCTTTCCCTCCTTTTCCTTCTGTTTTCAAACTTAGAATCATCCAGCCCTGCTACACTTTTTAAACAACCCAGAGGAACATCTTTAAAGACGGATTTGTTTTCGCTCCGTCTTAAAGGCCTCTCTCTCTCTTTAGCTCTCTCTCCATTCCCTCTTTCCTGTCATGTGACAAAATTGCGATGACAAACAGAGCCAGAACTGCTGGAAATCCATCTCACTTAGCTGGCCTGCTGTCATCTCCGCTTTCAGGCCAGACGAGCCGCTCCAGATGAGCCGATCTCAGGCGTCCAGTCACGGAGACCAGGCTCAGAATCAGGTTTAACTGCTGAATGACTCACCGATGTGGACCTCAGATAGCAGACGTATGCATTGGAGATATTAGCCAGGTCTGCTTTGACTGTGTGTTTGTGTGTGGTCTTTGAGGGAATGATGAATCACTCTTTAATATCTCAATTGTTTCTTCTAGACAGCACTGAGATCGAATGGATGACGAATGAAGAGGGCAAATACAAATAGGCATAACTTAAACCACAAATAAATACTGGGATCCTGCTTATTGTGCTTTTACTGCATACATAATATATTTTTATATATATAAATATTTAAGACATCTGGGACTTAAAGGCAACTAGCTGAAAAAATGTTAAAGGCGCAATTATTTGTTTATATTCACAACAAACAAAGGCGTAGTTTGATGACTCAGTGACTGAGTGTGGAATCATGGGAGTTGTGGTCTTCATTACATCCTACAGGACTCCTGCAGAAATCATGTTTATGGATGATTATGAAAGTATTCAACACTTATTATCATGGTAGTATGTAGCAGAGCAAGACTGAAAGTAATCAAAGTGAGAAAAAAAATCGGTTTCATCATACTAATTACATTTTAGAGTTCTGTTATAATGCTATTATAATGTTATAATGTGCAGTCTAATAAAACACACAACATATTAAAGAGTCTTTGGTGTTTTCTACATTTCTTATAAAACCAAACCGAAAATCGAGGATGTTTGGCATCATTAGCAGAGACAAAGGGCATGGTCCATGTCACTAGTTAAAATTTCTCTGGAATGTTTTCTAATCATTTGGGATAATGTAAGTACACAAGTCAAAAAATATATAATAATGTTCTAGTATTTATTAGATAATTTAATGAAAAAAGCTTACACATTTAGCCTTTAACCGTATATTAATTTTAGTTTAATTATATTAGTGACAAGATGCAGGGCAACAACTCACTGCATGACAAAGCCTATAGAATTACGTACATGTGCCTAAAATTCAAAATATGTATGTGTTTTGTTTTTGTTGCATGTTTGTAAGCGATATCACAGGAGCAATGAGCACAATGTCACACAAGTACATTTTTTTCTCTTAAAAGCACAAGTCCAAATGTGATTTTGATTATATACAGCAGTTCAGCAAATAAGAAGTTAGAAGTTGACAAATATTGTCTGATTTTGATCTGTTAAAGCCATGGCAAAACTGTTTTGCATTCACAATGGTGTTGCACTTCTTAATAAATCTGCATTTTGAATGAATCTGGTGAACCAGTGATTAAGTGGCCCACTCCTATGAAGAGCTGTTTACTAAATAATTCAGTATTTTGAATGAACGAATGATTCAATAACTTAATTTTGAGACATTTACTGCCACCTATTCTGATTTAGGCCATTTAAATTATGTTGTTGCTTATTCAACTTCATGCAATTTAAAAACCTGTATGAATTTCTTTCTTTTGTGGAACATAAAAGATATTTTGAACAATGCTGGTATCCAAAATGTTTTGAAGTCTGCAAATATAATTAAATAGCAATAATTCAAATGCAATTTCTGAAAAAAAAGTTGTGTAAATTAACCCTGTTTATTTATTTCTAAAGCTACTTTTTTAATGTCTACATTTTGTAATGTATTTTATAACAGTAATTACTTTCAATTTTCTTTAGGGGTACTTTGTCAGCCAAATTCAATATGCGATGAATTCATTGCATATTAAGGAATAGTTGAGGTGTAGTAGGTGACTTTTAGCTAAAATCTTTTCTTCAGTAGAACACTATAGAAAACCTTTTGCTTAATCTGGCCTTTGGTGATACATATCATGTTATACTACATCTTGGATGACTTGAGGGACAGCAAATTAACAGCATTTGCTTTTCATTTTGCTTGAACTATCCCTTTAAATATAGAGTTTACAATACAGATTATGTCAAAGCATATGTACAGTAAACAAACAAGAAAATGACAGTATTAATAATCAGAAAGTTCTTTAAACGAACACAATTTCAGCTGTAAAGCAGCTCTAAATGGACAATAGTGTCATTATGCAGCTCAATTTAGTGATTCAGTTGGTTCACTGAAAGCATCATTAAGCTCATGAAAGTTCATAGAGTTCATTAGTAATGAAGCAAACTCAGTTCAACTATAAAGCAGAAGATAATGGTGTCATAATTCAGCACAGTTTAGCTAAGGTTTTATTTTCATCCAGCAGTGTCGCTTCTGTCACATGGATGATATTAAGAGTCTTTTGAATTTCAATTAAAATTCTAAATATCTTCTTTTGTACTCCACAGATGAAATTAAGTCAAACAGGTTTGAAGGGTGAGTAAATGATTATAGAATATTGATTTGTGGATGAACTAGCTCTTTAAATGAAACATAATTATGAGTCCTGAGCTATGAAAGAGCAAGCTCTGAGCAAGAAAATTTCCCCCGGGGCCTGAAATGTTTATAGGATTGATTGAGCATGCATTGCCTATTCTGCTGTTTTTTTTTTCTTTACATCTGCGGACCATGTTATACAGTTCAGGAAGTTTGTGCAGATTGTAAGCAACAGAGAGTCATGTGTTTCTGTGTGTGTGGATGTGTCCAGACAGATTGCTGGTGATGACAGAGACACAGAACACCGCTTCATTTCAGCTCCGTCTGCACACACACGCCTCAGATTACCGCAACTAGTCCTTGTAGCTCCCTCAGGGAACAGTCAGACGTTGACACACATACGCATACCAGTCAAACACACTTTTTGAGTCATAAGCCACACACCTTCGGCACACAAGAAACACTCTGCGATGCTTAATCACAACAGTATATGCTACGCAAAAGAATGCATGTTTAAACACACTGAGGCATCCCAGAAATCTCAGTATTAGAGCCTCAACATCAGTATCTAGACAAATAACATCCAATTCAGTAATAATTAAAGGTAAATAAAAAAAAAATTTATTTAATAAATGATTTGAATTAAATAATAGCTTATATTTATATATACAGTTGAAGTCAGAATTATTAGCCCTCCTGAATATTTTTTCCCCAATTTCTGTTTAATGAAGAGAAGATTTTTTCTTTTGTCTTTGCCATGATGACAGTATACATAATATTTTACTAGATATTTTTCAAGATATTCAGCTTAAAGTGCAATTTAAAGGTTTAACTAGGTTAATTAGGCAAGTTAGGGTAATTAGGTAAATCATTGTATAACAGTGGATTGTTCTGTAGACAATCAAAACATATAAGGAGGCTAATAATATTGACCAAAAAATTGTTAAAAAAAAAAAAAAAACTGCTTTTATTGTAGCTGAAAGTCTTTCTCCAGAAGAAAAAAATATTATAGAAAATACTATGAAAAATTCCTTGCTCTTTTCTTTTTGGGAAATATTTTAAAAAGAAACAATAATTTAATAATTTTGGCTAATTATTTGGCTAATAATTTTGATGTCAAATATATATATATATAGCTAACAAATAATAATAAAAGGATAGTTTCATTTTCCAAATTAATTCATTCCTAAAAATTTTAATTTAGTAAAATATTTGTAATATTTATTGTTTGTAATAACAGCTATTATATAATTAATAGATAGATATTATTTCCAATTTTTGTTTAAAACATTTTGTTAAAAATTACTGAATTGAATTATTTTAATAAAATATATTCTTTCCTTAAAAATGTAAGACATAAAAGCGTATAAATAATTAAATAAATAAATATCACACAAATGTTCTTCTGGAAAACACACTGATCGATTAGTTCATTTATACAGCTAAGGTATATAACAGATTCCACAAATTATTCACTAATTTTCTTTTTCATGCAGGATTTAAAATGTTAATTATCTTTAATATATTACTCTACATTTTTACTAGTATTATTATTATAATCACCAAGACTGCCTCAGTGTATGAAAAAGCCCATCTCAACACCAGCGCTCGGACATTCATCACGGCGTCCACCTCGAGCAACACCGTACACATGTTCAGCTCTGAGGAGACGTGTAATCTTATCCTGACATCTTACTCGTACACACAATACATCTCCCAGAGAGTCTGGAAGTGTCACTTGAAGCCCAGACCAAAGGGGAAAACAGAGCTAGAAGACAGGCTGTTCCAGTCCTCGCTCGGCCTCCTCGTGTTCTGCACCGCAGAAAAAGAAAAAAAAAGAAACAGTAAAACTTTTCACAAACTTATCAAACTTGGCCATCTCTCACACAAGCCTTCGCTCTGTCTCTGTGCCTCTCTCTCTCTCTCACCCCCCACCATTTCTTTCTCTCTATTGGCATGCCAGTGTTCTTGCTTCTTTAGTATTCTCATGACTTTTAACATGAGGTATTCAAAACTGGAAAGCACATGTTTTGTAGTTATGATCTTCTCTGGCAAATAGTTACCCGCTCCTCCTATTGACTTTGAAGCCACACCCCTTCAACCAAGCCTCCTCCCATCATCCACTTGGAAACCCCGCCCATTTTTGGTAGCCATGGTAAAATCCTCATACTGCATGCACCCAGTCCTGCCTGTTGCAACGGCTGAAGCTCCACCCCCTCTCAACGCTGCTCTATTTATCTTCATCTGTCATCGTGCTGAAATGCACTCTTTACCTTTCAATACTCGCTCACACTCTGTACCTCTTGCGCTATAGTCTGGAATGGGGGGATCAAGGAAGGAAATCCACATAGGAGTGGAGGGGCAGAGGAGAGGAAAAGTAATCCGCCGGATTTCAGGGATAGAGTCAGTCGAGCTGAGACTCCATTTGTGAACAATTTGCAAAATTCCCAAACTGAGCCCTTAATGACCTGGCAGACCGAGGCCACTCCTGACTCTGTCTCCTTCTCGGACTGCGCTTACGCCAGCTCTTCTGAAAACAGACAAATGTGTGGGAGTCACTTGTGGCCACTATTATTAACAAAGACTTCATGAATTCCCTTTCTTACAAAGGCCTTGTGTTGCATTGGTGATTACAGAAATATAGGCGGTAATACTAGGGAATACAAAGCAGAGGCAATGATGAACAACAAAGAACCGAAGACATCTGTGTAAACAGTCTGTGTAAGAATGAAATCAGATGTTTACTTTCGTAATGCAAGCTACTAGTCTGATTTGCACAATATTTGCTTGTAATGACCCTGCAAGTTCAATCAAACCATCAAAATATGAGGAATATATCGGAACATAATAGACATTACAGTACAAACTTTTCTGCATCGTCCTGAATATTATATACCTATACCAAATGAGTACTGTTCTACATCCAACAGATCGTATTATTTTCGTCTATCTTTAAAAAAAAATCTTTTTAAACCTGTTTTAATATTTTTTTAATCTGTTTTTAATCATTGTTGTTTTTATTTGTCAAACATATTGTGATTATTTTATATTTTTATCTTCTTTTTTATGTAAAGCACTTTAAATTATCATTGTGTATTAAATGTGCAATATAAATTAAATATATGAATATGTTTCATGTGTCAAAGCACACAAAAAATTACATCTTTCACTCTCAAAAACAAAGGTACACTATAAAAAAATCCATAAAAATTATGGTTACAAAAAACAGCAGCTGTGATTGCTAGAATTTTCCCTGTTAAAAATATGTAGGAATATGTAGGAATGCAAAAGAAATTAAAACATTTTATGAGCGAGTCATATAATGAACCAAAGCTCATTACAAACAACTTTTCCCATAAGCAGAGAAGAAGATTACGGATATATAGAAGGTGCTCAGCGTCATTCAATAAACATTATATATCGACATCAGAAACAAAACTAATGATCATAAGAGGAAAAGAGGAAAAAACAAAAAGAACCATAATAATGTCAATGAAAAAGCATAAAATTGATGTGTCATGCAGGGAATTCTGGGAAAGAAACTGTATGGGTTTTTACTGTTTACTGTATATTAAGGAAAATTACTGTTAAACAGGTTACAGATTTTTACTGTAGCATTTTTTTTACCGTTGAAATCACAAACATTTTCTACAGTGTACTAAAACTGCTCACTGGGTTGGTACCTTTTCAAAAAGGTCCACATTTAATCCTTAAAGGTATAAATTAATGCATAAAAAGTACAAATGTGTACCTCATGGTACCTTAAAAGTACAAAAATGTACCATTAAGGTGCTTATGTTTACCTGTTATGGTAGTGGTAGCAGGCATGGGATGATAACCGGTTTCAAGGTTTACCGCGGTTTGAAAAAGTCAAGGTTTTAAAACCGCAAAATTTTTTGTTATACCATTCCTAAGGTATATGTTTCTTTAAGGGTTTCTTTAAATGTGTTTTTTTTATCTTAGTTTTTGAAACTAATGAAGAAAGCAGAAGTCAATGATTTATTTTATTATTTAAATATTTTAAATGTTTCCTAAAATAAAATATACTGTATTCAATGGGGGAAAAAGTTGATGTTTTTTTTACTCAGACATTTAAAAAAGAACTTATTTTAGAGCAGTAATCACAATACCGTGATACCGTGATATTTTTATCCAAGGTTATCATACCGTCGGAAACTTATACTGGCCCATGCCTAAGTGGTAGTGTACCTTTTGTTTTGTACCTTTATTTCTGAGAGGGTTATAATTTTACAAGCAAAAATCTATCTACAAGCTTTCATAGGCACACTTTTAAACTGTTCGCACATTTTCAATATAAAAAGCAAATAATACCTTGAAAATTCTTGTATCTAGTTACTTTAACAGGAAAACAAGACCAAAGGACTCTTTAATAATCATAGGACTTTATAAGAGTCAATAAAGACTAGATTGGTAGGGAGATATGTGTGATAAGTGACCATGACTTTCCGCCTTCATGTCTTCAAAAGCGAGTGTCCTTCGCGTTTCAGGAGGGGAGTGATCCAACAAAATCATCAAATGCAAACTTGTATTCACTTCTGGTTCTATTCTGGCACAAAACGCCCACTGTTCATGATCCAATCAATTCCCACGGGATAAAATCACATCCCGGCTCACATTTTTTTCCACTTTGAGTATTTTGCTTCAGTCGGAAAATATGCCATATTAAGAAAGTCAAATGTGTTGCGAATAACATTGGATGTGGACTATAATCCGTCATTTTTCATGGCACCAACTCTTTATCATCTGCTTCCAGCCAAACTAGACTTTAAAAAGTCAAACAACAAAAGCAAAGGATCGGAAAATTCACAATAAGAATAATAATCATCTAGCAGAACGTCTCAATCTCCGACTGTTTACAGTAGAAGAAAAGAGCTGATGGTGATGAGTGAATGAACAGAGAGGAACCTGGCAGGAAAGCAGAGGTGGAGATGAAAGATGCCGGAGTCTCTGAGGAAATGGAGAAGTGTTCAGACACATGCATCGCTCGCATTTTAATTTGATCCCTCTTGCGCACAAACTCGTGCCAGCTGCTGAGGAAAGCCAACACTTTGACGGGAAAATGTTTCTGTAAATAAATAATTAGACACAACGTAGCGCTTGTGCCTTGGCCTTTTAATGACACAGACATGTTATTTTCCAATTTTACCAAACACATTTCTTCATCAATGATCCTTTATCTGTGTGATCACTTAGGGCTGCATGATTAGGACAAATATCCTACTTGTTTGCTATTTCGCGTGACACTTATAATCCCAATGATTCATTTACGGACTGATATTAATTTAAAGACTAAAAGATTCATTTTAATCATTCTTTAGCAGTCAGAGTAAATCAAGGTCCTGTTAGCTGCATATAAAATCAAAACAGATAATAAAATTTGCAATGCTCGTAATGTGATAGTAAATTCTATTATTATTATTATTATTATTATAAATAAAATACTATGATTTTTATATTTTATACTTCTATATAAAACTCATTCATTCATTCATTCATTCATTTTCCTTCGGCTTAGTCTCTATGTCAGAGGTCGCCACAGCGGAATGAACTGCCAACTATTCCAGCATTTGTTTTATGCAGAGGATGCCCTTCCAGCCACAACCCAGTACTGGGAAACACCCATACACACTCATTCACACACACACACACACACACACACACACACACACACGCACACACACACTACAGACAATTTAGTTTATTCAATTCGTCTTTGGACTGTGGGGGAACCCGGAACACACGTGGAGGCCCATGCCAACACGGGGAGAACATGCAAACTCCACACAGAAATGCCAACTGGCCCAGCTGGGACTCGAACCAGCGACCTTCTTTCTTTGAGGCAACAGTGCTAACCACTGAGCCACCATGCCGCCCCTATATAAAACTATATACTCAAATTTATATGTTAGGGATAAATATAAAATTAAAAAGAGGAAAAAAAAAAAAGTCTCAAATTTAGTTCTTTGCAACATTTTGCTTGAATTTAAATGTATAATTCCTAACTATTTCTAAAGATGTTTGGTGACTGAAATATTGTTTTAATAAATATTTCCGTTTAATAAATCGGTTTTGTTCAAATGCACCAAAATATATTTCGTATATTCACTGAGGAATGGATAAAAATATTTCATTTTCAAAATGGGGTGTACTCATTTATGCTGAGTACTGTATATATATATATAATTTAATCAGGCTATCCCAGACGTGACAGTTTTTTTGTTTTTTTTTTCATTCAAACATTATAGCTGATTTTTATCTGATACTGTGGTCCTTGATGATTCATAAAATGCAATTAAATGACAGCACTTTGAGAGTCAAAAATACCTGTGACTCCTTATAATACTTTGAGGTCTTACAAAATAAAATGACTGGTCTGAGCAAGAAACTTTAGCATTATTTACAGCATTAATACCTTAAATCTACAGCCTCAATAAACAGTCATGATAACATTCACAACTGTATGGAGCACAACCTTCCGGTTTATTTATTTTATTTGTTTGTTTTGTTTACAAATCTTCTAATGTCAGCAAAAAAATCTTTTTTTTAATACTCAACAGAAGAAAAGGTTGCTTACAATTTAGCTGGTCTGAGTAAATAATAAAAACTGCTTAAACTATTTATGCATAACACATGTTTGTCATTGTTAAAAAAGCTCAAACTCTGCAAAAGAAAGTAAAAATGCCGTAATCATCACTTCAGTAAGCACCGCAGCTGGAATCCTAATCTTGATTATTTTCTTTAGATTTATTGTGCAGCCCTAAAAATGAGTGCTCGTCATATAATGTTTCAACTTTACATCTCCAGAGCTTTCAAATCACTCCGTCATACGCAAATACATCACCAGATATGGCTTCAATTATATAGAACAAAAGCACTATCACACTGCTGTTGCGCTGTTTTACTGTGTGAAAGCGTGCAACTGTACTGTTTCATTCCTGTGGGGGCAGCAAACAACAAAATGTTTGCCTTTCTCTCTTGATGACAAGCTGGAACAAGCATGCCGTTCTTTCTCATACAATACAAATGCCTTCACACAACAGCTTGGCCCCAGTCACAACAATAAAAAAGTCCAACTTGCAAGCCAAAATGGAACTAATATCACTGATATGTGCGTGGAAAGAACGAGAGAGACAGCTGGGCCGAGCACAGCCCTAGCAGGAGTATTAGATTAGAGCCACACGGTCTCCGTCTGGTTCAAGGAAATGACCAAGCGGCCTTTCAAAACATCCCTCTTGGCGGCTTGGAGCACAAGGCCTCCTTTCCTGATTGGTAAAAGGTTTTCGGGAGCGTTTGGAGGGCTCAGTCGAGATGCTATCACATGGTAAGTGCTGGTAATGGGCTTCCAACTGTTTGTTTGAAGAGCTCAGATAATGACAGGGATCAACTGATAGCGGCTTCTGCACGTAAGACTCCCACGCGGAGACTCGCACACAGTGACCGGCGCCCGGCCCCACGTGCACAGCTGCTTTACATATTCAACTGCAGAGCTCCCATGATGGACATTTCACTAGCAAAAGCTGGGAGGACAAGAGTGAAGCTTCTGTGTTCTATGGTTAAAAAAAAAGAATGGGAAGAAATAGGCTAAAAAAAACTGAATTCCCATGCTGGACCAGGAGCGCTTATTGGTGCATACAAAAGGGTTATCTACAATACTGGAAAAATGTGACTACGATATGTTGTTGCCCCCTTTTGAAGATGAATATTTTTATCCATTTCTCAGTGAATATAGACAATATACCGTTGAAGTCAAAATTATTAGCCCTCCTGTGAATTTTTTTTTCTTTTTCAAACATTTCCCAAATGATGTTTAACAGAGCAAAGAATCTTTCACAGTATTTCTGATAATATTCTGGAGAAAGTCTTATTTGTTTTGTTTCGGCTAGAATAAAAGCAGTTTTAAATTTTCTTAAAACCATTTTAAAAAAATTTGTCAATGTTATTAGACCCTTAAGCATTTTTTTTTCGAATGTCTACAGAACAAGCCATAGTTATACAATAATTTGCTCAATTACCCTAACTTGCCTAATTAACATAGTTAAGCCTTTAAATGTCACTTTAAGCTGAATATCTTGAAAAATATCTAGTAAAATATTATTTACTGTCATCATGGCAAAGATAAAAGAAATCAGTTATTAGAAATGAGTTATTAAAAGAAATGTGTTGAAAAAAATCTTCTCTCCGTTAAACAGAAATTGGGGAAAAAATTTACAGCATAATTCAGGAGGGCTAATAATTCTGACTTCAACTGTATATTGGTGCAACAGTTGTATTCATTAAAATAAGATTTTGGTCACCTAACATCTTTAGGAATAGAAAGGTTGTACATTTAAATTCAAATGAGGTGTTGCAAAACAAATACAAACTACAAAATTTAATTCATTCATTCATTTTCCTTCGGCTTAGTCCCTTATTTATCAACTATTAAGGCATATGTTTTATGCAGCAGATGCCCTTACAGCCACAACCCAGTACTGGGAAACACGCATACACTCTCACATTTACACACACATTTTGCTTACCCAATTCACTTATAGCGCATGTTTTTGGACTGTCGGAGAAACCGAAGCACCCGGAGGAAACCGACGCCAGCACGGGGAGAACATGCAAACTCCACACAGAAATGTCAACTGACCCAGCCGGGACTCGAACCAGCGACCTTCTTGCTGTGAGGCGACAGTGCTAACCACTGAGCCACCATGCCACCTACAAAATTTCAACTATATTTTATATTTTTAATGTTTCTCTAGATTTTTCCTCTTTATTAAAACTGTATTTAATATTTTTAAATCGATGAATACAATAAAGCAAAGATAAAAGGGAAATAAGCAATGCTTTATCGTTTTCTGGATAGTCGAACAGTATTCAGGTACAAAAATTGAGCAATTAAATGTAAAATAACACTATTGTTTAAATAATTCAATAAAATTCATCTCTATTAAAGTTACAAACGGTACAATTTCTTATGTCCGGATGCTTTAAACTCTCCTGAAATGCTGACACACTTGCAGGCCTTGAAAACACATGCAAATGCTAAAACTTTAACTCTATTATGGTTAAGCTTTGCAATGACTCATGTGTTTTGAACTGTGGCTCCTGCTTTACTATAATAACGTCTTAACATTTTGATATGACTATTGCAGATTTGCACATTGCAAAATCGATGCTGAAACGATATATTGTGCAGCCCTAGTATGCCATGTATTTTCAAAACAGACTAGTCAGTACGTTCCTGCACGACTAGACACCTAATTAATCTTAAGGAAGACCTGTATAATTAGGCTGGTTTCACCTGACACCAAGCGGATACCTGACACTGACCCTGACGAACTGCACACACTGTTATTAGCATGACAAAATGCTGACAAGAACAATTGACAGTTTTGTAAGTTTTGCAACGCAGTCCAGTGAAATGAAATAATAAAACTGGCACACTCAGCAGAAGTGTATGTGGCAGCTTTATTATTTTTGCATATAATAAATGTATAATATAAAAGTTTTTCAGTGCAATCCGATGAAATGTAACGGAATGCAATAAAATAAAAAGCTGCTTCAGAGTTTTGCTGCGTGGCCCAGTTTTAGTGTTTTATTATATTTCTGTTTTTAAGGCTTGCAATGGACTGTAAAATAAAATAAAATGAAATAATTGCTGCTGCACATTTTTTTATTTTAGTTATTTAGTATTTTAATTATTTTCTTATTTTTTTTATATTTGCATTTTTAAGATTTGCAATGCAAATTTGTTTGCCATTGTAATGCTATATTACGCAATAAAATGTAACATGTATAAAGCTGTCAGGTTTATTTGTAAATAAATATATAAATATATAAATTAAATAAATTAACTAAAATGCACATTTAAAGCTGAGTTTTCATTTTATTTATTTTCTTATTTTTCCTATTTTTGTAATTGCATTTTTAAGTTTTGCAAAAGACCGCTAAACAGAATCAAAACAATTTTTTACATTTATATCTTTATATTATATTTGTATTTTTAAGACTTGCAATGGACTGTAAAATGAAATAAAGTAAAATAAAATAAAATAAAATAATTGCTGCTGAGTTTTTATTTTATTTATTTTCTTATTTTTTATATTAGCATTTTTAAGTTTGCAAAAGACTGCTAAGCAGAATCAAACATTTTTTTTTTTTTTCCATTTTTTTAGATTTAGGTTTGTAATGCTATATTATGCTATAAAAATGTTTTTAAAAACTAATAAAATAAAATAAAAAGTTTTGCAAAAGACTGCTAGACAAAATCAAAACTTTTAAAAATTTTCTTTACATTATATTTGCATTTTTAAGATTCAATTAAATAAAATTAAATAACTTGTATTTTTGGCTTACTAAACTGGCTTAATAAACTAAAAATTATACTTTTTGTTTGTTCACTTGTAGAGATTGCAGGTTGATATATAAAATTACATGATGAAATAATTCAGAATGTAACCCCAAGATACTGTGGTCCAAAACCGCCGCTGGTTAAATACATCCCTCACATTCATCATCGAGTTACTACAATAAATATGAATTAAAATTGAGAGGTGTCAAATAAAAATCCCTTTCAACAACAAAAAAGAGAGAGAAATAAATAATAGTGCCAGCTGTCAAAGTGTGAATCAAGTATTTCTAAGAGTTCTGTGCCAAGTGCACATCTCTGGAAGCTGCTTGAACCTGCCAGCAAATCAGCTTGAACACACCTATCGGAAAGTTGTCCAAAGCATGACTGTGTTTCTCTGGGAAATTATACACACCGGTCCAGGGAAGAATGCAGGACTAACGACGCAGACGCACTCAAACACAGGGCCTTCAGTATGTTGGGCCTTTATGAGCTGGGAATTTTTGCAGTCTAGCCGACAGACCGCTTTGACAACAATGAAGAGGCCTGTTAAACCAACTCCTGCAAAAAAAGCAAAAACAGCACAGGCCGATTGCTGGTGCGCCTTTGTTTCCCCTCGTCTCAGAGCCAGGGATGAGAATGGCCCAGTAAAACAACTTGTGACATGCCTGTCTAAAAAGAATGTCAAACGGCGTCCCCGAAAGCAAATTAGGGCCTCTGTGGGTTCGACTCTCACCCAATTCCTGGCATTGCTGAGGGCCCGATGCGCTTTTGGATATGCACACAGCTAGAGGAAAGCACAAATTGTTTCCAGTTTAAAAGTCAATGTGAATTCATTTTTTGAAACTAATCAATTCATTGGTTTCAGGAGAAGGAAAAAAAAAATAGGGTAGGACTTTACTGAACCGTTAAAGGTGACTGTTAGATAGTTCTAAAACAAATAAGAAGACCATTTCAAAGTTGTTATTATACAGTTCCCTGGATTTCCATAAATAAGTAGATTTAAGTAAAATTTGTGGGATTCTTTATTTTTATAGATAATTACAAATACCATTGTGTCTTCAAAATGACAAATGATCATTATTTAGAGCACTAAATTACAAAAAATGACAATGGGTTGATGTAAAATATTCAAAGTTTTCAGACATTAGGATTATAGCTATGGAAAATGATTTTGTTCGTATTTTGTTCTGTAAACAACTGATGACATTTCATATAAATAGGATATCCTTAATGTCATAAATAAAAAACTGCATTTTTTATGATTCTTTATAATAAGTATAAAGCAATTTATAATAAGCATTCTGTAAAATAACAAAATGTTTGACCCAAAATCTATCAAAAAAAATTAATATTCTGACAAAATATTTTAATTAAATCTAAAGTTTTCTTTGTTGATTTATTTAAAAATGTAATTTATTGCTGTAATGCAAAGCTACATTTTCAGTGTGATTATTTCAGTAGTCTTCAGTATCACATGATCCACATGATATATTGATACCTTAGAAGTACATATTAGTACTTAAACAGTAAAATAATATACCGTCTGAAATTTCAAGGTATAAATACCTTGTACCTTTAATGTACAAGTATGGACTCTTTATCTTTATCTTTTTCTGCATGACCCGAAAGCTGCTGCAGACTTTATTTCAGTATTTACAATTGAAATTAAGTATTAAGTAATATTTCAACCAAGCCTTCAACCTGACATCATCAGAGAAGGACTGCCATTCCAGGGTAAAAGCAAATGGTTAGATTTTAATGGAAGATTACGAATTGTTTTTCAGTGAATTAACTTATTCATTATTTACATTAAGACCAAGAATGTGACATTTTAAATTTGGATTTCATGTGGACTTTTGAGTGCGATTTGATGTTCAACAATTACTAATTAGTATTGTTGAAATCTATTATTATCTTTGTTGACCAAAATGATGTCATCGAAAAAAGAAAAACACTTATAACCAGTGTTGGGGGTAACGCATTACAAGTAACGTGAGTTACGTAATAATATTTCTTTTTAAAGTAATGAGTAAAGTAATGCATTACTTTAAAAAAATTTAGTACAGTAATAATATTTAAGTGAAAAAAAATTATGCGAGTTATGTTTTATTTTAATTCATTTGCTTTTAAAAAATAGATTGCAGAATTAAAACGAACAGTCACATTGAATCACACATTCAATGAGAGAATGCACTCCCTGGGGGAACAGACAGAAATGAAGATTGCAGGCCAGAGCCTAACATTTCTGTGATTGAAGTATTTTCATTATTTTGAAGGCATCGAAGAAAGGAAAAGGGGATTGTCTCAATGGACAGTGATTTTACTTCACTAATAACTCAAAAATTACAAAAGTAGCAAACACATTGCTTTAAACCTTTAATAATCTTAATTTAATAATCATATTCAGCATGTATAGCTCTGGGGTCAGGACGTTCTCAGAAGATAACATTATCTTACATTATTATTTTTTATGTGTTTTTTTAAAAGGTAAACGAAAGTGTAGGTTATACAGTGCATTGTTAATTGCTAATTGTTAATTGTTAATTGCAAAGCTCCTCTATATTGTAATGCATTACTTTCAAAAGTAACTTTCCCCAACACTGCTTATAATAATTTATACACGATCAAACGAAGATTTGACTTTAATAATATCAAAACTAACGCTAATCAACATCTGCCTCATCAACCTAAATCAATAATTCCCATCAAACATTGGAATTGAACATCCCATCAAACATTAATTGTAATTTTTTTTCCAAGACGTTTTCACACAGGTAATTTGCTATTCAACCCGTCTGCATACGCCAGGCGGAAAAAAAAATGTTCTTCATTTTCATGACCAGGAGACAGAGGCAGCTTGTTTATTGTGTATCTGTCTGTGTGTTTTCGCAGCAGGGTGTGTTCATGGATTCCACCGCACCAGGATTTCATCTCCAGGTGCTCCATCAGCCCTCACTCACGCTCTCCTTCTCCCTCTCCCGGTGAACACCTACTGGATTAGATGGGCAGCTGTGGAGGGGAGGGGGGGTACTGATTGACATCTAAAAGACTGGAGTGTTGTTCAGACTTGCAGAGGAGTAAAAGAGGCACAGCAGGAGAAGGCGAGTAGTGTGTGTGTGTGTGTGTGCGTGTGTGTGTGTGTGTGTGTTTTGAGGAGGGGGGGGGGATGCATAGACTTCTGCTTTGTTGTTGCCATCCAAACCCATCACAGATTCTCCCCTCAGGACTCGAGATGAGATTTCAGATGTCTGTGGTTTGTGTTTTCCCCTAAGCTACTGTCTAAACAAGAAAAATCCACAGACTGCTCACATTCTTGCAACACAGTCTGGATCTGAAGAGTCAGTGAGTGTACTACACCTCAGCTAAGAAAAAACCCTGAATATCTTTTGTTGGAAAACTCTGACAGCTGGTTTGAGAAAGCTGCTATTTTTTTGGAATGAATAAAATGCAAAAAGCTGACGTATTAAGCTGACCAAAAGTATTTATGCAGGATGAAATATGTGTTAAATGGCTCTTTTCTTCTCTCTCTGGTCTCAGCCATGTGTTGTTTCTCTGTCCTCTCTCATACACACTGATCTCCTGAGGTAAGATGTAAAACAGCGCCCCCTGTGACACTAGATGTAAAATGCTGGACAGTTTCTCTTGAAAATGCCTCTCTTTGTTTCTCTGGGGAATAAAACTAGCAAACTAGCAAAAACTTTAAAGATTCAGGAACACTGCATTTGTCGCTTTCCACTTGCAGCCAAACAAGCTACAAGTAAATGTATTCTACTCATGTCATGTATAATTCACACACTGCAAGCAAAAATGTGCAGCATCCATGCAAAACATACTGCACATATCCCATAATCCCACAGTTCTAGTCTGATGATTGCAATGAAAGCAACATCAATCTTAAATCTGTTTATGCAGCTATGGGACAATGTTAAGAGGCCACTTGAAATTTCTCAGGTTGTCAGGATTTTTAGATATGGGTTTGAGTAAAATGTTAATGTTTGTTTTGTTTTATACTGTGATAGGGCTGAGCGATATGACAAAAATCTCACATCACGATATTATATTATATTATATTATATTATATTATATTATATTATTCATTCATTCATTCATTTTTATTTTATTTTCGGCTTAGTCCCTTCTGCAACCCATCACCGGGAAACATCTACACACACTCATTCACACACATACACTACGGACAATTTAGCCTACCCAATTTACCTATACCACATGTTTTTGGACTTGTGGGGGAAACCGGAGCACCCGGAGGAAACCCACGCGAACACGGGGAGAACATGCAAACTCCACACAGAAACGCCAACTGACCCAGCCGAGGCTCGAACCAGCGACCTTCTTGCTGTGAGGCGAACGTGCTACCCACTGCGCCACCGTGACGCCCTATATTATATTATATATATTATTATATTTATTTATTTATTTATTTAATTATGTATTTATCATGGTATCATGTATCATCACACATATCATGGTATTGTACCTTTTCTATGAATTTAATCAATTATTAATTAATATATTTTGTCCGCATGGAAAGCGCTATTTCTTTTATACATTTTAAAGTATATTATTCAAAAATGTGCTCATTGATATGTGATTTTTTTTTCACTTTACCTAAAATTCAGGAAAAATGTTTGATTAGGAATGCAGAAACATTAAAAAAATATTAATGAAATCTAAAATACTTATCAAAAACGGTTTGCTAAATAAAATGGAAAATGTAAACATTATACATTCTCTAAATGCTGCTCATTTCTCATTTCTCTCTGCATCCCTGTGCTGGAGGGTAAAACTGTGCTCATCCAAATGATGGAAAACTATGTATTATGTATTTTGCGACAAGGTATTTTGACACAAAATAAATGATGGAGCATAATATAAAATTATAAACGATATATTACAAATATACAATATGTTATAAAATTGGCAAAATAACAAATGCTTTATTTGTATACTCTTAAATTACTGTTAAACATTGGTATTATGTGGTTTAAAAAAAATAAATATGCATATGGAAACTTGTTATTTTATGCCCAAAAATGCTCTAAATGACAATACAGTTATGTGTTGAGCAGAACAAATTTTCTTTATATTATTCTGTAAACTACTGATGATATTTCTCCAAAATTTGAAATAAAAATTTTGTCATTTGGAGCCTTTTTTTTTGCAGTTAAGTTATCAGATCTTTCTAGAATAAAACACCTCAACACTCAAACCCATACCTAATAAATTCAGAAAATCCAGAGAAAGAATTTTTGAGTGGTCTCTTTTTCCCCACTGCTGTAGGTAATACAAGATGCTATTTAAAATATTTATTGATTCATAATACATTCTGTTGCATATGTAGTAGAATTATAGCAGTAGCAGCATTTATAAGAACATTACTCCATTATTCCACCTAGAACATAGTTGGACCTTAATTAAAAGAATGTAAAAAGGTTGAATACTCACACAGCGCTGCCATTTCTTTGGGAAGGTCCGCCCCAAACCGCCCAAACAGGTTGCTATTGGCCAGAAGGTCGAAAGGGGAGTGGCTCCTCATGGAATTGAAGGCAAAGGGGTAGACAGCAGGTGGGAAGCCGGTCATGTGACCCACCTGCCGTTCCCGATTGGTTGCCATGGTGACAGTTGGTTGCCAAAGGCTGGTCGGGCCAGTTGTGTGCTTCAACAGCCTGTGTCACAATGTTGGCAAACTTCACCAGTCTGCGTCACGGCTCCACGTTCACTCGTATGTGCCTGCAGGAAGAAATATATATATGATAAGCATTTGTGTAATTATAAATTGTAAAACAGTTCAGAGAGTCCAAACTCCTCCACCACATACACAGGGAAAAACAACCAATTTACTCACATTCATTTCAGTCCAAACAAGCATGACTTTAGTACTAACTCATAACACTTGTGACTGCATCACTTTTGTGAAACAGGTTAAGCTCAAAAGAAGAATTTGTTCAGGAAGGCCCCGTTTAGACATGATATTAGGATATGTTTTCATCAACCCAATCACAAATGGATGACACTTAATAGGATCTAAAACATTTTGTGTATGTATACTTTTGATGACTTCCAGAAGCAGTCAAAAACCTGATGTAAGAGGAAATAAGAGGCCACAAGAGATGCATTCAATGCAGGTTAAAGTGATAGTTTACCCAAAACTGACATTTCTGTCATCATTTACTAACCCTTCATTTGTTCTAAACCGGTTTGAAAACACAAAAGAAGTTATTTTGAAGAAAGCTGGAAACCTGTAACCATTAACTTCCATAGTTTTTTTTTTCTATTTTGGAGGTAAATGGTTACAAGTTTTTAGCTTCTTTTCAAAATATTTTAATTAGTGTTTAACAGAAGAAAGAAACTCATGAAGGTTTGGAACCACTTGAGGCTGAGCAAATGTTGGGTAGATTTTCAATTTTGGGTGAACTATCCCTTTAATATCAGGTGAAAAGTTGTATCACAAATTCATCAAGAACAGTTAGTGCAGATTTCCAGCCCTCCGAGAATAAATATGTTCCTTCCACAAAACAAAAAAAAAAAACATCACACAAATCATACAGACCACACTTTTCTCTTTCTTTTGTACTTTTTTTTAAGCTTACAATTCCAGTTTATATGTAGCAACCGGTTAAAGTATTAGTTGTAGGGATGCCGCTGAATATTTGGCGGCTGAAAAAATATTTTTTAAAAAATGAGCAGAAAAAAAGAATATGCTGTGCCGCACTGAGTAGCAGTGTTCAGCACACTGTTTTCCATGTCCCTCCAGCCATAGTCCCTGTGTGGTGAGAAGTGGCTTTCAGACTAAACATGGAAAGCGCTGTGCTATGAAACCCAATCATTTCAATGGTTTGTGCAGCAGCAGAGCTCAACCTCGACTAGCTCAATATTCCGCTTTGTGGATATTCTGCTCATGTATCCGTATACATATCTATGTATGTACCTCATACGTTCACTAGAAAAGTGAAGTCCACTCAAACAATGCATTGACAGGACATTTCTATTTATTATACTTGTTCCTGCTGCTAATAGTTCTACTGTGCTGTCATGGCAATGCTGGTTAAATGATGCCTTTAAACTCATTCACAGTCAAGAAAATTTTGGTTTCAATAAAATGTGGTTATTTTCCACTCATGTGGTATGAGTGTGTGTGGAGAGTGTATGGTTCCCAGCACTGGGGGTTCAGAAGTTTCAGTGCTGGGTTGCGGCTGGATGGGCATCCACTGCATAAAACATAGTAACATAGTAAACATAAAACAGAGTAATTGGCAGTTCATTCCACTGTGGCGTACTGCTTTTATAAGGTACAATTAACCCCAAAACTTAAATTCTAGCATCGTGTTAGTATAATGACATCAAATCATGACAGAGTATCATTATAAATCAATGTAATATATGACTGGTACATTGTTCAATGTGAAATTAAGGTGTGGAATGACATGAATAAATGATAACGGGATTTTAATTAAGTTCTTGAATAACAGATACTTGAATAACAGGATTTTAATTAAGTTCAAGTTCAAGTTCAGCCAATGAAGGCTCTTCAGGGTAGGGGTAATGTGGTCATGTTTTCTACTATTTTGAATGAATCTAGCAGCAGCCTTTTGGACCAATTGTAGGCGAGAAATTTGTGTTTTAGAGATGCCATGGTACCGCGTTGCAGTAATCTAACCGTGAAGTGATAAAAGCGTGGACAGCCATCTCTAGTGTAGTGGGATTTAAAAAGTGTTTGACTTTGGACAGCAAACAGAGTTGATAAAACTGGAACCAATAACAGAACTGATATGTTTGTCCAGTTTCAATGACTCATAAAAAGTGACACCAGGATTAAGCACACAAGAGGATCTGAAAGCAGATTAATTCATCAAATTTAAAAGCCCTAACATCTCACAAACAGCAGTCTCAGAGTATTTCATTTCAGTTTAACAACAGTAGGATGGCAGTCAATGAGTGCTTGCCTCTGAGATGAAGGAGGAGACTGAGAGAAAACGATGGGGTGATGTGAAAGATCTTGGAGAAAAGAAATGAAGGGGAGAGAGGAAAATAAAAAAGTGGTCAGGAAAGTTTGGTTGAGGCAGGAGTAGAGAAGCGGAGGGAGGGAGAAAGAGAGCGCTCTTGTCTGCTCCGTTTTGAAAGGTGTCCAGACGTTTGTGGTGTTTCCAGGCTATTCCATATGATTTAAATCACCCAAACTCCACAAGAAAGAGCTTCTCTGTTTGTGCTGCCAGTCTGCAGTCAGCCTCTCACAGACCTAAGGCCCAGTGCAGGATCCAGTGGAGAAGATGAGAGCAACTGAAAGTCAAAGATCCAAAAGAAAACGTGGAAGCTCGTTTGTAAAAAATGTTCTGCTTGATTTGATTACGTTTCTGTTCGATCTTTTATTCATTCTTATGACAATTTTCATGGATAAAAGATGTCCAAAATGAAACCAAACTCTATAAATTATTAATTGATAATGGTTCAAGTGTACAAAAAAAAAAACTGAGGCAATTTTGGGTTTGTGGGTCAAAGAAGAGATGTCCTATTCTATTTTCTGCATCAAATTAAACATTTCAACATTTTTTTGTACACAAAGCATATTAAACACCTACAAAGTCTCTTCTGTAACATTTTATAAAAGAATGTCTGAAAATGACATCTCAAAACGGCGACACGGTGGCTCAGTGGTTAGCACTGTCGCCTCACAGCAAGAAGGTCGCTGGTTCGAGTCTCGGCTGGGCCAGTTGGCATTTCTGTGTGGAGTTTGCATGTTCTCCCTGTGTTCACGTGGGTTTCCTCCGGGTGCTCCGGTTTCCCCCACAGTCCAAAGACATGCGCTATAAGTGGATTGAATAAACTAAACTGGCCGTGTGTGAATGAGTGTGTATGAATGTTTCCCAGTACTGGGTTGCGGCTGGAAGGGCATCCACTGTGTAAAACATATGCTGGATAAGTTGGTGGTTCATTCCGCTGTGGCGACCCCTGATGAATAAAGGGCCTAAGCTGAAGGAAAATGAATGAATGAATGAATGAATGAATGAATGAATGGTTGTCTTCTGATAGACTTTGCTCAAATAAAATAAAACAGATTTTTAGCCAATTAATTATTATTATTATTATATTTATTTGTTATTTTTAGTGCACTGTGATTGTTATTATACTTGAAAATCTCTCTGACCCATAATTAACTTTCACACAAATAAAAAAAATGTGGTGATGTCATTGGCCTATGAACATTTCCTGCTTGTTGTCAAATTATTTTATATCTGTAACAAGAGGCGATTCAATCATAACTTGATGTTATAACAGCTATCGTAACATTATTTATCAATATGTGGAACTTTTTGGACTCTCGGAAGCTATGGAAATTTAAAATGTAAAACAGGAAATACGTCAGAACCATCGTTATTGTTTACATCCCTCAAAATGGTCTATTAATTAATGTCTATTTTTAGGCTTATGATAACAAATAATTCTTATTCATGCTTAAAACAAAAAGGCAACATTTCTGAAGCAGCAACATTCTCAAATTCTGAGAAACTCATTTCTGAGGTTTTTACATTGTCCAGATTGAGTATTTGCACTGGAAAACAAAGTTTTACTTTCTTTCTTTCTTTCTTTCTTTCTTTCTTTCTTTCTTTCTTTCTT
>CAIGQV010019951.1:21535711-21547255 GCA_903798115.1 Danio jaintianensis | reverse complement strand
AATTTATTTTATACATTTAAATTTTACATTTATTTTTACATTTATTTAGAATTTCTTTTTAATTATTTAATTTATTCTATTTTATTTTTCTATCTATCTCTCCAACCATCCATTAATCATAGGATGGAAAAATGAGTCATTCCAGCAATCAAGAAACCTTAATATGAGTACGTTCTTGACCAACTCATAAAATAATTTTAAAAAAGGTCTAAACTAAAATGAGCCTAGTGGAAATACAATTTCGCTCTGGCTCTCACAATAATATTTTAGGGCTTGCATTAACTCTAAGTCTCCTGAACTTTTGACTCTACCAGTAGTAAGAACATCAAGAAACAAAATAAGGAGGACGTGGGGAATAAAATAAAAAGCTGAAGAAAAGAAACAAGAGGAACAGCAGGAGAGAGAGAGAGACTGAGAGACAGCCGAGAAAAACATCAAAATCACACCCAAAAAAACTTTCACCAGGAGAGAAAGCAGAAAAATAGTGGAAAAGAAACTGCGGGGGGAGAAAAAAAAAGAAAGAAAAAAAAAGGGGGGAGCCAGGGAAAATCCAACACTCCGTTCGAACCATTCGAATAAGAGGGGAACTGATTGAAAAGGGATCTGTGTGTTCCTAGAATTTTCCCAAACACAATAATGAATTAATAAAACACTTGGCGCCAGTGTATTTTCATGAGTCACATCGGCAAAGACTTTTACAGAGTATATGTTCTGCTTTTATGGCAGGCGGCGCAGAAAGTAAAGTGAGCTCATTTTAGGGTCCTCGCCCTCTCTCTCTCTCTGGCACGGGCCCCCAGGGCAAACGCACACACACACACATACACCACACATATGTGCATAAGTACATACACACATGTTCTCTCATTACTGCTATTCTCTGGCTGACCCTCATTCAAAGCCCAAAAGGGGGGCAACGGCGGGCACCAACCACAAAACCCAGCGTTCACAGGGATTAGAAGCACAGGCCGGGACTTTCCAAAACCCTGATTTCACCACCGTTTCTGCATTGCTCCTCGCAGAACAAACACATCATTAGCAGAGCATGCTGAGGCCTATTAGCCACAGAGAAAGAAAGAAAAATCGAGCGAGACGGAACGGGAGAGAAAGAGAAAGAAAAAGAGAGAAAGAAAACGCTCCTGGCATGGTTGGGTGATGCGCTGTGTATCTCTGACAGAATCAGCTCTGTGTGATTCATGGCTCCTCGGGGCTGGGCTGAGCTGAGCTGGTGACGTCTGCTGCAGTTTGCCACTGCGAAAGGGTGCGCAGGTTGTGTTTAGAGAGAAAGAAAGAGAGAGAGAAAAAAAGAAGAAGAAGAAGAAGAAGTATCCATTTCAACTCAGGAGAGAATTGCCTCTCGCGGATCAAGTGTCCCTGCTGCCGAGGGTATCACGTTCTCCGCTTGGAAAATAACAATTTGAGACTGAACTCTTGAGTCATCACAAAAAATCACTCCTAAGCCGCTTAATATTATGTTTCGGGTCAATTTGAGCCATAGCGCAAAGTTGAGTTCAGGAATATTGCTTAATAGGGGTGTAATGGCACACGTTTTCGATATGGAAATTATTTCTTGTCAGGTTGTTACATGTGTAATGTTGTTTTAACAATAACCAATCTGAAAATTTTAGTTATGGCGACACGGTGGCTCAGCAGTTAGCACTGTCGCCTCACAGCAAAAAGGCTGGTTCGAGTCCCGGCTGTGTCAGTTGGCATTTCTGTATGGAGTTTGCATGTTCTCCCTGTGTTCGTGTGGGTTTCCTCCTGGTGCTCCGGTTTCCCCCACAGTCGAAAGACATGCGCTATAGGTGAATTAAATAAACTAAATTAGCCATAGTGTATGTGTGTGAATAAGTGTGTATAGGTGTTTCCCTGTGTAAAACATATGCTGGATAAGTTGGCGGTTCATTCCGCTGTGGCGACCCCTGATGAATAAAGGGACTAAGCTGAAGGAAAGTGAATGAATGAATGAAAATTTTAGCTTCATTTATTACTATTTGAAATAAATAGTTTTTATGGCTCATTTACATTGAGCGATGTGGTTCAGTATAGTTCGGTACCCATTTATGTCTGTTTTGGCACCCTTAAGGGAATTACCGTAAGGGTAATTTCCACAACAGTATGGTACCAAAAGGGTGGAGCTAAACTCGCAGCTAAACTACATTGGTTTACAAAGAATTGTCACTTGTGCATGTAGCATATCAAGAGAATGACAACATTTTTAAATACATGAACTAGGTCTACATTTTTAAAAAATTAACTTGAGTGTGCAAAAGACATGATATGTTAATGGCACGTATGGTTTCCTTCTTTGAGAGTAAATAGTGTCAATCACAGCTATTTCTGGGATACACCACACCTACCAAATAAGGGTACTGTAGACAGTGGAAATTCAAGCCTGATCAGAGTGACCCGTACCGAATGGTATTGTACTGTAACGTACTGTACCGCACCACTCAGTGAAAGCGAGACATTAGTCTATGCTGTTTCAGGTGATGCATGAATAAAATTTTGCTAGACGTTATACAGAAAACATATGTAATAATCACAAAATGCTTTGTGTTTTGTTATTGATCACTGACAAGAAATCAGTTTTATTAGAAAATTAGCAAAAAATGTCTTTAGTATTAGTTATGGCACTAAATACGCAGAAATGAACATCTCACATCTCATCTAATCACTCAATCAGTCTTTCAACCTCATAGAGATGACAATAAAACAGCTTGTGAACAATGGCTGCGTCTCCATCAGTTCTGTAGTCTGAGGACTAATCACAAAATTATTTTGTTACTTTTTGCTAAAAAAAAGATTGCTAAAAAGTTCATTATGAAAATCACTGATGCCTTTAATTGAAGTTCTGGTACGTGAAATGTGAACCAACTCACAACAAAAAAAACATGCATTTTCATCAATTCAACAATAGCAATTTTGCTGGGAATGAAACCAGAAATCTTGTTAGCGTCATGCTATATTGTTTAAAATACACAAATTTATAGTTGAAACTAATTAAAAAAAATTTTTAAATCATGAAACATAAGTTGTTACATTTCCTTCCCTATTACAACATTTATATAAGTGAAATGTAGGGCGGGACTTGATTAAGTGCATTGGAATTGATTTGATTTTTGTGGCTTGCTAATGGTCGATTTCAGGTGATTGACATGTTCTCCAACCCTTAAAAAACACATCATCAGAGAAGAGACCACTTTGATAGTGAATTAAGGGGAAGGTATTTTAATGTAATATTACAACCATAATACTAAAATGATGTGCACTAATATATTTATTCATATAAACACTGCAATACTCAATTTTGACTTCATGGTGACTTTAACTGGTACGTAAATTAAAAACTAAGGCATCACAGGAGATATTTAGCTCCGGAGCCGATGGTGAGGGTTTTTTTCCCTGCCTGTGCCTGGCTAAAACCACAATCCATTCTTTCTCCAAAGCTGTGAAGGATTTGGGATGGTACAGCGGTTTGGGTTCATTTCCTGTCTACACTCTGGATATTTCCACTCCTTGGTTCTAAGCTCACGGCGCTCTACTATAAAAGCTCCTTTAACTTTCCACATTAGCCTTCCTGCTGTCGATCAGTGCTAAGACGGATTGACACATCCGACTGTATGCGCTCAAACACCCCAGAAATGCAGAGGCGCCGTACAGCGGAAGCCACAAGTGTGGGGCGTATGGATTCAGATCAAACGCCTAGTGGAAGAGAGCTCTGAAAACTTCTATGAGAGGTATCAAGATCCCTTAAAGAGCAAATATAAACTTTTACATTCTTTAAGAAGCAGATAAAAACAAGGAGGAAAAGCAGAGAAAGACACTTTCACCAAACTAGGCTAATTGTAAGGAAACCCAGCCAATATTTTTCGGTTCCACAAAAGAAAAGAACCATTTTTCTTAGTACGAAGAACACTTTTCTACTATAAAAAACCTTTTGTGGAATGAAAAGGTCCCTGTTCTTAATGAAGATTCTTAATGAAACAACGGATGTCAGAAAGTTGGTAGAGCACAGCATTACAACTAACACATTTGAAACACAAGAGGCTTTTTTTGAAACCGAACTTCTTTCACACTGAAGCAGTTTGCGATTTAAATTAAGTTGAAATAAAATGTTTTACAATATTAAATGTTTTAAATATATATGGTTTATTCATCATTAAAGATTAATACATATTTAATAAATTAGTTTAAATTATCGGGGCGGCGCGGTGGCGCAATGGGTAGCGCTGTCGCCTCACAGCAAGAAGGTCGCTGGTTCGAGCCTCGGCTGGGTCAGTTGGCATTTCTGTGTGGAGTTTGCATGTTCTCCCCGTGTTGGCGTGGACTTGTGGGGACAACCGGAGCACCACCACGCCAGGTGCTCCGGTTTCCCCCACAAGTCCAAAGACATGCACTATAGGTGAATTGAATAAGCTAAAATTGTCCGTAGTGTATGTGTGTGAATGAGGGTGTATGGGTGTTTCCCAGTGATGGGTTGCCTCTGGAAGGGCGTATAACATGTGCTGGATAAATTGGTGGTTCGTTCCGCTGTGGCGACCCCAGATTAATAAAAGGGACTAAGCCGAAAAGAAAATGAATGAATGAATGAGTTTAAATTATTTACATACATGCATATACATAAACAGATGAATTTTATGTATATATGAATATTTATGAATAAACAATATATAGGTTATATAAAGACTGCTATACACTCTTAAAAGGTCCCGTGAAGTGCTTTGAAATGTGCATTTGTATTCAATGTTTGACGTAATCTCAACCAAAACACGAAGACAGGGTTGGACATAGTGTAGCTATGAAAAAAACAGCCAATAGCATTTTGTTTTATCACAGCTCTACCAGTGAGAGCGGTTGAGCTCAAGTGCATCAAATGAAAAGCAAACTTAAAGGGAGTGGGACGTGTCAGATACTAGAGAGCATTTGATTGGTTATGATGTGATGAGAAACTGTAGTATGGGTTGATGTGAATAAAACCGTTGATCCATTTAGGCGAAAGTGACAAACTACAAGCTTTACATGTTGATATCAGTTTTATATCTTCTAAACGCAAATTTTGTCACTGTTTTGGAGCACACTAGCTTATAGATATCTTAAAAAATGAACAATACTAACATCTAAAAAACTTTATTTTAATTTCATGGGACCTTTAAGCTAAAGTAATTATAGACTTTCTCATGTAATTTTGTATTATATAATAATTATAATCTCAATTTTAAAAAATAACCATAAATCTAATGGGTTTTTTTTATTTATTTTGTACATACACACATAAATACGTGGTTTTTTTTTTTTGAATTACTAATTCTTTTTTTAAACTTACTTTTAAAGCATTAAGGTCACGGGTTCGATTCCCAGACAAATCACTAAACTGAATGCACTGTAAAAGCACTAAATTCACAAAAACGCCTCATATTTCCCAGGCACCCCACCGTTTAAATATGCAAAATATAAACCAGAAAGCACAAACCACATCGGGCCATAAAAAAGAGGAGATCTGCTTGTAGTTTGCATATTTTCTGTGGAAAAATAATTGTCATATCCTGCATAAAACATAAGCATATGTGTCCGAGGGATGTTTACAGCAAAGCTCGTTGGACAAAACTGGCTGTCTATTTATTATGCATGGGAGACATTACAATAAGACAGTGCAGTGTGCTGTGTAACCTTGAACCAAATCTGTGTGGAATATATTGAAGAAAGATGTTGGGAGACGACGAGAGGTATTGTGTGGAGAGTCTGCGGCTGGTGGAGCTCCAGGCGCTGTGCGGGTCAAATGGTCATGAGGAGGGTCACAACTGAGTGCTGACGGTTCAAAGGCCAGATGCCATTAACACACACATATACACCACCAGTCAAACGCTTGGGATGAGCAAGATGTTTTTAAAATAAGTAAACTCTGCTCACTAGGGCCATGTCCACTTTAATACGTTTTGTTTAAAAAAAGGTTTTGGCCTTCTGTCCACACTAAGATGGCGTTTTTAGGAAACAAAATTGTATGTTTGTGAAAACTGTGTCCAAAGTGGATAAACGCCATTTTTGTGTTGCAGTGTGGACTGTGAAAACGGAGGCTCTTGAAAATGATGATGCATTTTAGTCATGTGACCAATTCAGCTAACATGGTGGATGACATTGTGAAGTATATGTTTTGGATGCTGTCCGTTTCAAAGGACAAGGAATGTTGGGAGCTATTGTTCGACTAGGAGCTATTATTCAGTGGCAGAATTATTCAGCTGCAACATTCTGCCATGACGTATCAAAGACAAAAGAAAATAAATAAACGGCAGATGGATATGATGCAGGTTAAAGCATCTTACGTCTGTTAACAAGTGCAGTACATAGACGAAAGCGCTTTCAGTCGTTTTAGTGTGGATGACCATTTTGTCAAAAAGATTTGAAAATGATAGTGTGGACATGGAGCATTTTTAGACGAAAACGCCATTTTCAAATTTAGCCAACATAGCCTAGGGCTGACAAAAGCATCGACTTTCAGTACCAATTAATACTGAAATGTAAAAAAGGCCATTTTTTCTCGCTAACATTTGTGCACTGTTGAGAACTCTTAAAACACAGTCAATTGGCTATTGTATTCACATGCTCAACATATATGTCTGTGATTGGCTCTGAAAGCCGTCACTTCTCCAAGCATAAACACAAGATACACAAACACGAGTGTTTGAAAGCCAAGTCTATTAGCTGATCCGTCAGCAGATTTCTCATATATCTGCAATCCAGGCTCAATGGAAATACGTGGCTCAGCCTACATTTTTGCAAAACGTAAAATATGTTTACACATTTGTATACCTCCATAAGAGGACAGGGCTTGGCGTACAGATCACCTTGCGAATGACTGACCTAAACACCCAACAACAGTGTTTTCAAAAGCAAATGTAAGAGAAAATTGCAATGCAGGCCACACAGATTTATCATGATTTTACATTGGTTTTATCTTTTTTATGGAACTGTGCTTCTTTGGACTCGAACCTGAATGCTCTCATCACAAGTGCAACACTGTACAAAGTGAGGCAAACGTATTGACAGTTTTAAGCTGCTTTGTAGTATTTATTGGGTGTTTTGCAAAGAACTGCACAAAATAAATCCTTTTTTTTGTTGATAATGTCAGAAATTAATCCTTTATTCATTGATAACATGTTGTTGGCATTCATTTAACCTAGAAAATGCAGTCAAATGTCGAAATATGTTTTTGCGGCTTCACAGAAATGTAGGCTGAAGCACGTGTTTACAATGAGCCCGTGTTATATATCTGCTCATAGACGGATATAACAAAGTTGATGGAATTTCTGGCATATTACGGAGTTTTAAAAGGTCTGTTCCAGATATTGAATGTCAGGGAACTTATTCATTTTTTGTCCAAGTTATGAAATATCAGGGAATTTTGTTGGTCATTTCTAATTTATGTTTCCATTTTTCTATGCCATATTTTTTTTTATATTGCGTTGATTCATGCCTAATATTATGTTGACCCTCCACAGCCACGCAAAGAGTAAGTTCCTTTTTTGGGGGGAATTGTCCAATGCTGTTCTTATAGTGGCTATTAAAGTCATGCAAAATGAAATTCAAGTTAAAAACATTTTAATATTATATTATTATTTTAATATTATATTATTAATATACAAGGGCAACAGCGGCCTGTTTTTCCGTTCATTAGATGTCATGGAATTTCAGCTTTTTAGTGAGTTAAAGTCAGGAAAGAGTCAAAGAATGTGATATTTGTGCCCTTGAAATGGCACCATTTAAAATAACCACAAAAAAAAAAAAAAAAAAGAGTAAAAAGTCTTTTATTCACCAAGAACATATTAAACTGTTCAAGAGTGAAAGTAATAACATTTATGATGCAAATTTTACAATTTGACAATATCTTCAAATTAATTTATCCTTGGAGAGCAGAACAGGCTTCTTTTCAAATCATTTTTAAATCTTTTACTGATGATAAACTTTTGACCGGTTGTGTACAAACTTTTAAATCGTTCAATTGATTTATGTGTCTTATTGTTGTTTTTCCCAGTGCCACAAGAGGGGACGGTGGTTACAGTGCTGTCAAGCAGCATTAATAAACAATAGTAAAATACAGCCTCGCCAAATTGGACCTCTGCGAAATTAAACAAAGCGTATCATTGTCATCAAGCAGTCATTTCCCAGAAAGCCCTTCATAAACCTTTTTATTGTGGGAGATAAAACTGACACGTTCGAATTCCTCTGCCTTCTGACAGGGCAAATGGTAGCGCAGCATTAAGAGTGATAGATGATCTAGTGCTTCAGAGTCACATTTCCCATCAATTAAAAGCAGTCTGACACTGAGCCCTTTCCTGGCACCCGACAAACATTCTTCACACCCAATCACTGCACAACACTGACAATGCCATAATATCTATCACAGCATTGCCCCTCCAGTCATAATTTAATGGAGAGTCTGTTGTGCTGCCACAAATCCAGCTGTATGGCTCAAGTGCCCATTTATTCATAATAAACTATAATCGCCTGATTCAACCTCAAATTACACTGGATATCGTTTAACAATGGCAATAATAACACTTTAAATGGATTCACTTCTAAAGTAAATCGACCGATACTGTAAGTGAAAAAAATATATACTGTAAGTGGATTATTTGTTTTATTAGAAAGAATTTAAATATAACATTCATAAATCTATATCTTTTATTAAATATTTACCTTTAGCTTATTAAAAATTTAAATAGCATTTCATTTAAATAGGTAAAATTTATTAAATATGTATATAAAAATTAAGGTTTTACTTATTATTAATTATTTACATACATATTATTTAATGTATTGTGATTTAAATATTCTTAAATGTGTTTAAAAAAATAATAAATAACAAATTAACTCATGTTAAAACTTAAAATATATTATATAATATTATAAATATTATAAAATATATTATATTATAATAACATGTATTTAAACTTTAAACTTATTTTTTGTCTTTAGTAATTATTGATACCTATTTCAGTAGAGATTATTTATTCATTCATTCATTTTCCTTCAGCTTAGTACCGTTATTCATCAGGGGTCGCCACAGCCGAATGAACCGCCAACTTTTCCAGCATATGTTTTACACAGCGGATGCCCTTCCAGCTGTAACCCAGCACTGGGAAACATCCACACACACTCATTCACACACATACACTACTGCCAATTGAGTTTATTCAATTCACCAACCGCAGGTCTTTGGACTGTGGGGGAAACCGGAGCACCCGGAGGAAACCCACGTCAACGTGGGGAGAACATGCAAACTCCACACAGGAATACCAATTGGCCAAGCCGGGACTCGAACCAGCGACCTTCTTGCTGTGAGGTGACATGGCTAACCACTGAGCCACCATGTTGCCCCATTAGAGATTATATAAGCATTTATGTGGTAATTAATAAGAAACCTACTGACTAATAGACTTATATGAATAATTAGTTCACAATTAATATAGTTAATTATTTAAAATGTTAATGATCAAAATATTGATTAACAAACATATATACACATGTAATGTTGTAATTAACACAAATTTAAAATAAAATATGATTTTTTAAACTTTTTTTCTCAATTATTGTTGCTTATTTAAATAAATATTACTATTATATTTATGAATTATATTATACAAAATAGTAATTACAATATTATAAATAGCATTAGATATTTCAATTAAAATATTTATATGTATTTTAAAAAGCTTTATATAATTAATATTAATTGAAAAGTATTTTTAACAAATATATATGTACATACAAATATATTAGCAAATTATTTTAACTATTAAATTATTTAAAGACTTTATATGTATATTTATTATTTTAAAAAAAACATCTTTTTTAAAAAGCCTTTATAATTCAAAGTCACACTTCTTTTTTATGGGAAGGTGCGGGGGTTGGGGGGGTGATTCTAAATTCCCATTTTTTAAACAAACAAATAAATAAATACATAAATAAATAAATACATACATAAATAAATAAATAACCAAACTTCAGAGCTTCAGACGAGGTTATACAGAAGACAGAGAGACAGAGCATGCAGTGGAAAGAGTGAGCGATAAATGCAGCGGACGAAAGACAGTTCTGACAGTTCTGTTCCGCAGTGTGATGTGGACAAGGTGAGTCCAGGCACACAGCAAAAACGGATAAACAACAGAGAAAAAAAGAAACCCATTTATAGACCCATAAAACGCCTAAGACTGAAAAAAGCCAACACGACCAGCGAGCATATTTACGCTGCCTGTATTCCTCTGTGGGAAATGAGGTTAAATAATTGGTTAAGGATCAGAGCATTAACATGATTGTTGCTAGATTGTAGTCGTGGTTTATTACGTAGCGCAATCGGACAAGAAATCAGATTTATAAAAACAAATGACATGACCGCCGAGCTCAACTAGCCATTTCAGATGAACACAGTTTATTTAATCAGGGCAATAGAAGGTAATAGATGGCGCTCATTACAGTAGCACTGGCACGGGGAAGCATTCGCGCTCGTGAGTATAAACACACACACTAACATAGACACATTAATAAAACAGGCCTGACTCACACACACACACAGGAACTTCTATAAGCAGATGTCGAACACTCTCTCCCTTTCACACACATATAAAGTCTTATATACACACAAAGTCAAAGGGATACATCCCTGCACACCTGCAAAAATATACAAGGGAAACAGTGATCTGATGGTTTCCTTCATAATTACAGAGTACAGAACAAAGTCCCCAACCTTCCCAGATCCCCCATAAACCACCTGTTCAGCCCCTCCCTGATACTTATATTCCGTTGCCCCCCAAAAAACATTCCTGAGAGAGTCAGGGATAAACTGCTGGATTTATGATTTCAAGGTAGAAAGCGAGGCAGATGACCTAAAAAAGACTGAGATCTATACAGACAGACAGGTTAGGGGGTTTAAATGAAGGTCTTTATAACAACATCTCAAATATTCATTGAGAAACATGCACTGTCTAGGACACAAGTCAAGTTTACTCATCATCATGCATAAACAAAAACGTACTATCAAAAAGAAAAGTTCCTAAAAGTTTTGATGAAAATACGATGATATATATAGTATTTATTTTATTATTTTTTATACATATAAATAAAAGTACTAAAAACTATTAATTATATTTTATAAATAATTAAACTCTTTATTATTCTTTATTTCATATTCTTTATTCAATTTTTTTAAATTATAGTAACTTTTGAAATGCGTTTACATAAATTATATATATATATATATATATATAAATATATATAAATTATTAGTTAAATAAATTACATGCATAATTATACAAATCAAGTTAAGTAAACTTCCAATTTACAATAGGTTTACTCACTATTTTTAAGTAAAGTAACTAACCATCAATTATTACAGTGTAATTAGTATAATTAATATATATAGTAACACACACACACACACACACACACACACACACACACACACACACACACACACACACATATACATATATATATATATATATATATATATATATATATATATATATATATATATATATATACACACATACA
>CAIGQV010019951.1:21500240-21535611 GCA_903798115.1 Danio jaintianensis | reverse complement strand
TATATATATATATATATATATATATATATATATACACACATACAACATACATACTGTAGTACCAGCAGCAAGTCACACTCACTAAAGTCAACCAGCTATAAAAGTTCCAGCAAGTGACACTGCAAATCTAATTCACCTACAAAGATTAGTTGATACATAGTGGTTAAAAGGCACATTTAACTGTCACTCAAAATGGAAAACACACTCAAGAATATAATGACAGCAGTTTACCCAAACACACAAACACATTAAGACACTCCCGTATTCCATTACACTTACTGTACTGCTGAGATCAGACTGCACAGTCCCGCTGGAGTCAGAGTGGGAGTTTTGGTTTTGGTGGAACGTGAATATCTGGTTTGACAATAGTTTGTTTTTCCTTGTCTCTGCTTCTTTTGTCTGCGTTCATGTAAACTCATGTTGCTGATCTGTGAGACATAAACAGCTCAAGACAAAAAAGGGCTGGCCCATTCCTTTCTCATTTAACAAAAAAAAAGAAGCCATGCATGCATTTGTTTGTAAGTGTGTCGTTTTAATGCTGTAACGCGCTCAGACTTCTCCTCGGCCCCAGATGTGTGTTTGGATGTGAACATTCTGTCACTTGTTAAAATAAGACCTCATAAATCAAGCTCGGCTCTGACACTATTCAACACTGCTGGCATAAACTTCCAAAAAACTTTTCAGCTCATGAAAATCTCACACACAACATGTTGAAAAGCAAAAGAAAGCAAGGTCTTTCAGATCACAGACAGAGTCAGAGAACAACACAGAAAACAGGTGTTACGTTCAATGCAATACTGAAGTTTACCAATCAAAACAAAGAAAAAGTAACAAAAAAGTCAATACTGATGTGTGCATTTTGGATTTTGTGTCTTTAAAAAAAATGAATACTTGTTCATAGTGACTGCACTTTACAAACACAATATCACGACAATATCTTTAACGGATAGTTCATAAAAAAAAAGAAAGTCTTTCATTATCTTTTTTTCCTCTTTTTGCAGAACACTAATGTTCTACTCGTTCTTTCCCATGTAATTATAACGAATGTGGACTGAAGGCTTTCAAGCCTCAAGGGGGATGTAGAATTGCTAAAAAAAAAAAATCTTAAAAGCAATCCACATGACTCATACGCTATATTTCAACTCTTCAGAAGCCATATGATGGATTTGTATGATGAACAAATCCAATTAAAGTTATGTTCCTGTGCACTATTGAGTCAACTCAAGAACCGGAACCAATCGTTCAAAACAGTTTTGTGAATTGGATCATCCAATTCATTAAAAAGATCTTGCTTAAAAGAATAGCTACTTCACTCATGAAGAACTAGGGCACATATGTACAAATTATGAGTGTATAAATTGGATCCTTGATCGGTTCCTTATTATAGGTCTCCAAAAGAGTTGGAACTGTGTATGAGTTGTACGGACAGTTTATATAAAACAAATACAGTGATTTTGTAACTGTTTTGGCGTTTAACATCTTCAGTCACCACTGCATAGACAATGACATCCAAACTACGATGTGTCTAAATATTATAACTTTACTAAAACAGTCGATTGCACCATTACCACATTTTTACATAAAACTGACAAATATTAGATGCTTATCTAAACACTTCCCTTAAAAACAAGTTGTTGGTAGCCTACACGACACTTAGTCACTTATACAAACTAATCTCAAATTTACAAACTCACACTTCAAGCTTGTAAGCCACAGGGCTATGGCATTAACACTTAAGGCTAGAAAGAAAACAATACCTGTAAGATAAATGTTTTACATACGTCAAGGTACAACTCATCGGGTAAAGGTATGGAACAAAGTAACCAGTCATTTTTTTCAACACATCGCGAAAACACTTGAATCAACGCCGCACGAAAATAAATCAAAACACACGCACAGCGCACGCGCTACAATTAGATGAATTCAAGAGAGCCGATTCGCGCGAGCCTAGCTAAAGAGCGAACAAAAGTTGCCAGCGGTCAAAACGACTCTTTAATCAATCTCTAGCTTCTCAAATGTATCTGCTCAAGTTTCGTTTTAAATCTTCTCCGTCGCTATATGCATCATACCTGGCACACAAAAGCGAGAAACGAATACAAGACATCGGTTCTGTGAAAGTTAAACTCACCCGTTGTGACTGAAATCCGCGAGAAGAGAAGAAAAGAAGAGAAGAGAAGCACGCGCGCTCCGTTCATCAGTCTCTTTCACACTACACTGTCGTTTCTTTCTCTCTTCTTCCTTTTCTCTGCCCCCTCTCTCTCTCTCTTTCCCTCCCTCTTTCTCTTCTTTTCGTCTCTCTTAGAAATAATTATGCGCTCTGATTCATGAACCCTGTCTGGGTCACGTGACTCCACCCTTCAAATATACAGCACATTTTTCACAAGCCACAAAATGCCTAGAGGGAAGAAACAGAGGCAAGCTTAAATTTCTGTTTTTAATTCTCTGCCTCTCTTTCTTTCCCCTTCTTTTTCTCACTCCTTGAACTCTGTGTATTCACAAAGTGACATGCACTGAGTAGCACATGATGTAGGAATGCCAACGAGGAACTCCTTGTGAAAGTTGTTGGATAGCCTACAGTTTCTTTGCATTTAAGATGGCTTGAGATCAAATTTGACTTTAAAGAAATAGTTTACTTTAAAAATGAACTTTTTTCTTCAATACAATATTACAAAAGTTTTTTTTTTGCAGAAACCGTAGTTCATGGATATACATAAATAATTGTCATATTGATGACCAATAAAACACAAGTGTCTTCCATCTTTGTTGTAAACAATCATGTGAGTTTGTGCCCACATACCGTATATGTCATTATAGGATGCTCCAGACTCGTGAATACATTCAGGACTCTTTGCCGAGTTTGTGGATTAAAAGGTAAAATGTAAATAATGCATAGTTTCTTGCTGACCAGCGCTTCATAAGAACTCAGTTATCAGGGGCCACATGTATTAATTTAGTTTTGCATGCATATGTTTTTTTGACACTCAGTAGTCCCAACAGCATTGACTTTTTATGTTAAAACATCATTAACCCCTAATTATTTTTTTTGCTGAACTATCGCTTTAATCAACAAATGTTTCTGGTATTGTTGTGGACGATTCCACAATCTTTAAAAAAATCATCAAAATATAACATGCTCTAAATACAGCATGCACATGAAAACATGCCATTGTGTTACATGCAAACATACACTCTAAAAGGCTGGGTGATTGTAACCCAAGGTTGGGTTAAATATGAACAAACCCAACCACTGGGTTAAAAAGTGTAAGTGTTTTTTACTGTTTTTTGAACCAATGTTGGATTATGACAAGACAACATTTCTTAGAAAGCAACACTTAAGCTGGATTGACAATTTTGTGTTGAAAAGCATAAAACAATCCAAAGAGCATCCATTGATGTTTCAGGGTTGTCGTGAATAATAATATATGTACTACAAATGTCCTAAATATATTGTAGCAAGGTCCAAGCTTCAGTGTTGAGGGTGTGTCTGTCTATATGCCGCTGTTTATGTGTTTTATACCAGTACAGTGTGCAGTTTGTGCTTGTATGGAACAGTTCTGTGTTGGCTTGTTTGTGGTTCTGGGCGTTTGCCTGGTTCTTCCTAAAGCTGCCATTCTGCACTGGCTTTGGTTAAAAGAAACCCCCAGAAACCTCACAGTGAAGACACACCTTAACTGGCTCCGCTTTGACTGTGCCATCTCGAGCTCAAAGAGGTGGCGCGTCAGGGTTAGCCTTGGGTCTGTCAGTAAGTTGTCTAAATAAATCAAATGTAAAATTATTTTTTTATTTTACACTTGTAACGATTAGTTATATTAAAACTATGTTATATGATCTTATTATTATGTTACGATTACAAGGACTCACTGTAAAAAATGATGGTTAAAAAGACTGTAAAAATGCTACAGTCAAAACCTGTAAATTGATTAACAGTAAGTTTCCTTAACATATACAGTGAATATTCATGAATGTACTTTCCCAGTACTTTTCCCCTGCATGACACTTAACCGTAAAAACCTAAAAAGTTTTTTTTTGTTGACATTACTGTTTATTTGAGCTTTTTTCTCATCAGTGATTATTTTATGTTACATCTAATTTTGATAAATAATGCTTATTGCATGGTGTGAATAACACTGAGCGCCTTTTATATGTTAGTATGTTTCTCTACTTGAAGATACTTGAGGATTCAGGTTGTACTTGAATTAGGAAACTTGATATCAAACAATATTTAAAAATATTTTAGCATTCAAAGCTCAACCGATTTGCAAAGATAAATCAGTTTACTTAAATGAGCTCAGCTGATAGTAAAGCAACAGGCCACTTCAGCAGGTTTGGCATTAGATCTCAATACACTAGTCAACAGGAAGTGGTTTACATGCCACACAACCCTGTGCTACACATCTTGCATATCTATCTCTGAAAACATTACTAGCAATCAGTCCAAAGCAGTTAACAGTTTGAATGTGATAATCCCCAAATGCATTGCATTTAAAAAAATAATGAATAGTAAAATAGAAAATAGTAAATAGAAATAGTAAATAGCATCTAGTGTACCCAGTTTGAAATGATATTACAGTGTGCGCTGTCATTCTCCGCGTGTGTCTGAGTGAGCGTGTGTCTGTGTGTCAGTAGCAGGAGAGAGGTCAGAGGTTAGCAGTGTTTGTGTTTCATTGTCAGTGAAGTGTGCTGGAGGTTGAGATTTATGATCTCTGTGTTGGGAGACTGCAGAGTGGAGGATAATGAAGATAGATCAGACTGCTATCTCTCTTTCTCTCTTCCTGTCTCGCTCTCCTCCTTCTCCAACACTACCTGTGTACTTCTGTCTTTGACTTTCCATCTTCCACACCACATTTCACTTTCACTTGCTTCAATATTCCCATTTCCCCTTACTCTGCTTTTTTTACTTAGTATGCAAAATGCAGAATGTCAGATGTACAAGACACTAAGAGAAGTCTGTAGAAATAGGACCCAGTGTAAAGAGGTTGGAAATAACTTAGCAGCGACATATTGTAAATGAACATCCAAATGCCACCCGCACTGATTGGAATGACATTTAGATGACACTTTCCACTTAATAACAAAATAAACACAGATGGGAAATTGATCATGGTGAGAAAAAAACAGTAAAGAAAACATAGCATTATCTTATCATAGCTTTAGGAATACGTTTGCACAGGCTCTGCAATTTAATAGCTCAATGTTGACAGATGAGGTCATTAAAATGACATAAAGTTATGATGATAGTTTGCTTTCCTTGTGCGGGTTTATGTATGTCTTTAAATGTACATGCTTTGAGTAAGTGTGCATTTTGCTTGCTGTGTCATAATCATTGCAGCACAAAGCTTTATTCATTCATTCATTCATTTTCTTTTCAGCTTAGTCCCTTTATTAATCTGGGGTCGCCACAGCGGAATGAACCGCCAACGTATCTAGCATATGTTTTACGCAGCGGATGCCCTTCCAGCTGCAACCCATCACTGGGAAACATCCACACACACTCATTCACACTCATACACTACGGACAATTTAGCCTACCCAATTCACCTATAGCGCATGTCTTTGGACTTGTGGGGGAAACCGGAGCACCCGGAGGAAACCCACGCAAACACGGGGAGAACATGCAAACTCCACACAGAAACGCCAACTGACCCAGCCGAGGCTCGAACCAGCGACCTTCTTGCTGTGAGGCGAACGTGCTACCCACTGCGCCACCGTGCAGCCCACAAAGCTTCATATCATTATTATTTTTGTTCTTGTTGATTTTCATTGGTTTTGTTGTCTCAGCTGAGTCTTAGTCATTCTTAAGAATCGTTTAAAGATGAATCACTTTCTATATTTAATTTAACTCTATATAAATAAATAATAAGTAATAAAGCTAACACCTTGCTCTATCTTCAAATACTACCATTTTTCAACCTTTATTTATTTTTATTAAAAATGCTTTGATGATCTAGCAATCCATTTTCACTGTAAATGAGATATTTGAATAAGAGCACTGATCAAAATTAGAGAACACTTTTACATTTATCATTTTACTGGTGTTAATCTGGAACCTGGTGGTATCTGACAAACCCTGTATCTAAAATCGCCCCCTATACCCTTAAATAGTACACTATTGAGGGAAAGGTCGTTTGTAGTGGTGTCCAAAACCATAGTGGACATTCTCAAGTGCACTCAATCAAACCCACAATGCACCGCAATAACAAGTGTACAACCCATGTACACTCAATGACTAGAGTACCCATAATGCACTGTGAGAGTTTGACAGAGAATCCTTTTGATGTAAGTTTCTAAGTTAAATAATTATGTAATTGTTCAATTACTGTTTGTACATGACAGAAATCAAAATGCTTGGTTTAATATTATATTATATTATATTATATTATATTATATTATATTATATTATGGGGTGACACGGTGGCTCAGTGGTTAGCACTGTCTCCTTAGCAAGACGCCGTAAGCAAATTTAAACGCAAAGACATGCAAAGACAATATATTATATTATATTATTGGACTAAAAAAAGGTAATGACTTCAACAATAATAAATTGTAAAAAGGGTGATATTGTCTTTCCCAGAATTCCCTGCATGACATGTCAATTTTAATTTGATGCTTTTTTGTTGACGTTACTGTGATTCTAATTTTCTACTTGGTTATGTAAAAAAATTTTTTTATGTACAGTTTTATGTTACTATTTAATTTTGATGTTGGATTTTTTTTATTAATGTTTATTTCTTTTAATTTTATGCGTGTTATAATGATGGTGTGTTGTAGTTGTGTGAATGACACTAAGCGCCTTCTATATATTAGTATTTTTTCTGCTTGAGAATGTTGTTTGTGATGAGCATTGGGTCATCACATGACTTTCTCATTCCCACATGCTTATATTGGTGTTTGTGTAACGAATGTAAGATGTGCACATAGCAGTCCTTCAAAACATTGGTGTACAACACAAATGAATGAATGAAATATGGTAGTTTACTGTAAAAATTGAACATTCTTTTTATGGTTTCTACAGTTTATTTAACAGCTGGCAGTTTTTACCGTAAATTTTATGGAATGTTTCTTGAGGGTATAGGGACGATTTTAGATACAGCCTACAATTTTTACTGGCTTTGCATGATGTTGAGTCATTCTAAAGTGACTGAAACCCTCCAACAGTCATAGCAAGAGAAGCTGTTCGGTATATCTTTATCTTTACAGTGTCACTAACTCCCTCAAAAAGGCTCACAAATGATGGTCCACAGAAGACAAATGCATAAGAATACAGATGAATGCAGAGAATCTCAATGGGCAAACAATTCAACACTGCAGTGAATTGGTCACCAGTTCAGCTCTGAAAAGGTTAAAAATCTGTATAGTGTCTCTGCGTTTAAGAGAACATGAACTGAAAGCCCTGCAGAAACCATATAGCTCCCTTTAGGAAGAAAATTCTGAAGAATAGACAAACCTTTAGCTTAGCTGAAAATTTGGGTTCAATGGGAAACATTATGTTTGTTGTCTAAATTTGTACAAGCGACAAAAGACTTTTGGATAAAAGTATCTGTAAATTAATTAAATGTACATTTAAATGTAAAATACATGTACGATTTTTTTCATTCATATCTAAAAGACTCGTCATTGAGCATGTCATAAAATATTAGTCAAACTACAATCAGATGACATCACGTGCGGTTCCAAAGAGTGGAAGAAACAGACACTTAGCTCGAGCTCTTTCAAGAGTCTTCAAAACAAAGTAAAAAAAAACAAACAAAACTGAACCGCATGGCTATTTTCAAGTTGTCAATGCTGTTCCTTTGGGATAAATTGTAAATTTTTTAAACACCTTCAGTAAATTACTAAATTGTTGTGGTTGTTGATAATACGTCATAGGTCCCAGCAAGGCGGATGCGATCCGCATTCATCAACAATCGAGAAGTAAATTACTATTTGGACATGGCTTCTCTGTCATTCATTCCAATTCTCCCTCTCTTTCACCCTTAATGGCTTCTTCTTCACAACAGCTGCATTTGTCACTCTTTGCCATGACATCATAACTCATCTTAAAGGCCTCTGACATCATTTTTATCCTTCTTGCTTTCTTTTTTTTCCCCACTGGCTTTTTCTCTGTGTTAATTGTCGCAAGTGCAAATAAATAAACAAACAGCATTTCCACTAAGAACTGCATTTACTTGTGATGGAAAATGAAAGGGGGAAAATGAAAAGGGGAAGGGAGGTGTGTGTGTATGCGCGCGCGAGAGAGAGAGAGAGAGAGAGAGAGAGAGAGAGAGAGAGAGAGAGAGAGAGAGAGAGAGAGAGAGAGAGAGAGAGAGAGAGAGAGAGAGCCTGGTGGCCACGGCAGGTTTTAATCAGGAACAAGATGTCTGTAATGAGATCACTATTTCCTTGCATGCAGATTGATGTCATGTGAAGTTTTGAGTTTTGTGCTGCAATGAGACATGCGAAGAGAGCGCGAGGCGGGCATGTGCACGCGCACACAAGCAAGAAGAAGAACGCACATTTACTCAAAGCACGCACACGTACAAAGACATGCACATACATAAATACGCACACGGAAAGCATCCGTTTTCCGTTTCAAAGGCAAAGGGTTCGGCCAATAAAGGACCTCATTCATTCCGCCAGGCAAAATGTACACATTTAGCCACCAACTGACATGTAGAAATAACATACACGGAGAAAAGAAACACCAAGAGTTTTTTTAGAAATAGCTATAAGGGATAAAAAGGCACAGGCTGCGGTGTATATTTTGCATGAACGTTCATGTAAATGTATAAGCCACATGTCATATTTAATCTGCGGCTCGCATGTGTGCGTATGCTTGAACTTATTTTTGTACGTTTGTGTGCGCGAGGCGAGCTCTGGAGGTCCAAACAAACTTGTCGGAAAAACCTAACAGAGTGCCAATAAGCGCATGCAAATGAGCGCGCTGCCTACCCACCGACATATGTGTCCAATGAAAGGTGAATGGCCCTCCTGTCTATACTTTCCTCACAATCAGCCATGATGTCACCATGAACCCTCTCTGAACCGACCTCTGTCAAAAAACAGTTCGCTCTCTCCCTCTCCTTCGCTTCTCATTTTCCACCTTTCCCCATTGCACTCACCAGGCTGCCTCCCTCCAGTACGAATTCTTTTGGTGAAACCACATTTTTTCTTTCTTCTTTTCATTCGCTTCTTTCCCTTCATGCCCCCCTTCAACTCTCACTCTCTCTCTCCCTTTCGTTTTCTGATCCAGGCGCATTCTGTCCCGGGCTCTCTCGCTCTAATTGAATCAACACAAGCGAAGCCCACTGCCAAAAGTACCAGGATGTTCTGATTAAGATGGACTTTGTTTTAAAGGTGGCCTATTCGAACCTGATCGTGTCGCGGAGGGGTATAAAGCAAGGGTGGAAGAATAGAGTTTATGGCTAAAAACAGAGATATTGGGAAAGGAAGTCGCTAAAAGACGGAGAGAGAGCAAGGAGAAAGAAAGGAAGGAGCTGGAGAGGGGCTGGAGGGGGCAGCGGGAGAAGCTGCCTGATCCACATATGGAAGCAATTCTGTAATTGCGGCAAAACTTTGTGCTCGGGAGGAAAGGTCCCCTTCTCCATACTTTCTCCTTAGCAAATAAAACTGCCATTGTACGCTGAAAAAGAAAATACTTTGAAACAATGTTGACTCGGATATTGCAAGTAACTTTCAGAGCCAATTAATTAACGAAGCAATGACAAACAACCCTCTGAATTAAATGTGATATTTTTAAGTAGAAAGTTATTGGATTCAACAGGTCTGTTTACACTTGGGACGTTAACAATAGTAAGATATAGTTACATCAATAGTTCTAAATTTAAACGAAAGCACACCTATAACTATTGGACAGAGTATTAAATTTTTTCCGGATAATTGACAACAATGAGAACCCATTTTGATTTAAAGTGATGACAAATGCACCACTTCACCTTTTATGCTTAAGCAAGGTATATGCATACAGTGTGCTTTAAAATGACATAATTAGCAGTATGTGCATGCTACAAACATTTGTTATATCTAAAGCCCAAGGTATACTTTACCTTTTATGCATGCACAAAAGGTCAATGCAGTGAACATTTCATCATTAGAAGAGAAGAATACACATTTATTGTACGCACACACTCATATTTTGTAACACTGTATGCACATGCGCATTAACATTTTTTTTCCGTAATTAATTTATCCAAAAAGTAATTTTAAAAATGCACATTTGGCTTCAGCACTACTTAGTTTGTCCACAAGGTGTCAAAACTGAACAGAGCAAAAAAGAATAGTAGATGGAAAAAACAACAACAAACTACTGAAGACAGTAACAACTACAGAAACCGGTGACAAGGATGGATCTCACAGAGATGGTAACTTTTGTTCTTTTCAGATACTAATATATACACAAATGTGTACCTTTATGGTACCAATATGGACCATTTATGTAAAAATATTGGTCACACTTTACAATAAGGTTTCATTAGTTAATGCATTTACTAACATGAACTATATATGAACAATACTTGTACAGCATTTATTAATCATAATTCAACATTACTAATGCATTATTAACATCCAAGTTCATGCTTGTTAACATTAGTTAATGCACCGTGAATTAACATGAACTAACAACTAAACAACTGTATTTTCATAAACTAACATGAACAAATACTGTAGTAAATGTATTGTTCATTGTTTGTTCATGTTAGTTAATGCATTAACTAACATTAACTAATACAACCTTATTGTAAAGTGTTACCGAAATATTTATAAAAATGTACCATTAAAATGACAAGTATTGTATAAGGGAATTAAATGAGATCCACAATTCAGTTTTAAACTCAACATCTTTATCACTTATAACTTCTGGAGAATTAAGGAAAACAGATCCTGAACAAGGATCAATCTTTTTAGTGCACATTTGTTGAATGCCTTTACTTACACAAACTATCACATAGAGTATACTTTAATAGGTCATTCAACTGCGCACGTATGCTAACATGAAAAATGAAGTATAGTTTGGGTTTTAGAATAAACATAACTGTGCATTAGTGTTGACACTAGTTACTTTATATTTCTCTATTTACCTTTTGAAAAGCTTGATTTAAAAAAAAAACTTTTTTTTGCATAGGTGAACAAACTGAGTACTATCAAAAAGCCACCATTCAAAGCACCAGAAAACTACTGTTACCAAACTAGAATAGACAAAATCTTTAAAAGAAAAATCTGGAAAACAAAAATCCCACATAGATAATTGACAAATAAAAGAAATTAACTATTAAAAAGCAAAAAGCTGCAAACAAGTTGTGAAAAGTTATAAATCATGACAGGAAGGCCTTCACATTCTGAAGCCGTTAAAAACGTAGCATGTAAACTTTCCACTATACATCCTCTTCACTATGCTATAGTGTCCTTTGCATAACGTGGAGCTTGGTATAAACTTGTTAAATTGCTCATCAGCCTCAGAGAATCTGGCATGACTTCACATACAGCGATCTTTCAATAAAAGAGCGAAAGAGTTTGAGCAGGTAAGTGTTGGTGGGCAGGAGAGAGCAACAGAAGATGACAGACACTGATGGCTGTCTGCTTAGCCCGAGGCACAAGGTGTTTCTACTGTGTGCGTGTTGGCAGCAGCCCCTGTTCGGTTCCCAAACACTGCCGCTCTCCCTATGTAATTATCGCCGTGCCCTGCCATAACATGTTCCTCTGTGCGCGAGTCGCCCACAGTCATGGGTTCATAGCTGTGGAACAGAGCTCCAAATTTAACACAGCCAATTAACCCTGGCAACTGTCAAAACAGCACAGAAACAGGGTTTAGGTAAGGCGCCGTGTTCTGTTCGAATTATTTCGAACTTGTGAGAAATGTATCATTTCATTCAACATGTCAAGCACGCAAGCTGTAATCAAGCTTTTTTTATGGATTCAGGAAAAAAAAAAAAAGAAAACAAATGCAAGCAAAAATGTTCAAGACTGACTTTGAGTTCTTCTCAATATCCAAATAATGGCCTTCACTTTTATAAAGTCAGGCTCATGATAATAGTTGCATATTTTTGATTTCATAAACACATTAACAGCCATGTTTTGCATGTTTGGAGATTGAAGAAGTAATATAATAAGGACTGAAGAAAAATAGAAAGGGAGGCTTGTACATTTGGTCTGTTGGTGTGTCCTAATGCTAAATTTAGATTTGAAGTGAATGGGTTTAAGAGTTACTTCTTGCTTTAAAGCAACATCTAGTGGTCAAGGTTGGAAGTACAACGTAAAACCACAACATCACTATTCCTCAAACTGTGGCAACAGTGCTTTAGTACTGAGTTGGACCCTTTTTTGCTTTATGAACTGCTTTAAGTCTTCTTTGTATAGAATTAACAAGGTGCTGGAAATATCCCTTATAGATTTTCATCCATAATTGAGATGAGAGCATCATACAGATTTGTCAGCTTCACATCCATGATATGAATCTCCTGTTCCTTCATGTGATTTATATCAGATTGAGATCTGATGACTGTGAAGGCCATTTAGGTCTAGTAAACCTACTTGAAAACATAAATCTGAGCTTGTTGTCCTCATGGAAATAGCCATCACAGGATGTGCATGGTCATAAGGATATGAACATGGCCTACAACAATACAGGCTGTGGCTTTTAAATGATGCTCAGTAGGGTCCAATGTGTGACAAGGTAAAAACCCAACACCTGAGTCTTTGACACAAATTCAGATGATCCATGCTTTCATGATGTTTATGCTTATGCTAAATGGCTCTACCATCTGAATTTTGCAGCTGAACTTGAGAATCATCATGCCAAGCATTTTTCCCCAAACTTCTATTATCCAGTTAAGCCTGTGTTAATTGCAGCTTCAGTTTGCAGCAAGGCATTTTCAGCCACAGATCTGCACTCTATTGAGATCTCCTCTTTCTCATACCATTCTCTGTAAACCACAGATTGTTGTGCACAAAAGTTCCAGTAGATCTGTTTCTGAAATACTAGGCCAACAATCATGCCATTCCCCATGCTGACAAAACTTCACAGTCCTAAAGCATTTTTCTAAATAAATAAGAAAGATTATATTGTGACAAACATTATCAATTTATTTTTTTAACCAGCACCACAGAATGAAATGATTTGTTTTACAGAAACAGGCATTTTCGTCCATTTACCACAAGAGGCCGCTGTTTTCCTGCTCTTTCAGTTTAAGCTCATTTACAGATAAAGGGATAGTTCACTCAAATATTAAAATCCTGTCATTATTTACTCTCCCTTTACCCTTTACACCCTTTACTTTATGAGTTTCTGTATTCTGTTGAACACAAAGGTAGATATTTTGAAGAAAGCTGAAAACCTGTAACCATTGACACCTATGGTTATGACTTCTGAAAAACAAATACTTTAGAAGTCAATGGTTAGAGGTGTTCAGATTTGTTTTCAAAACATCTTATTTTCCGTTCAACACAATAAATAAACTCATAAAGTAAAGGGTGTAAAGGGTAAAGGGAGAGTAAATAATGACAGGATTTTAATATTTGAGTGAACTATCCCTTTACCCTTTACACCCTTTACTTTATGAGTTTATTTATTGTGTTGAACGGAAAATAAGATGTTTTGAAAACAAATCTGAACACCTCTAACCATTGACTTCTAAAGTATTTGTTTTTCAGAAGTCATAACCATAGGTGTCAATGGTTACAGGTTTTCAGCTTTCTTCAAAATATCTACCTTTGTGTTCAACAGAATACAGAAACTCATAAATGTTTAGAACCATTTGATGGAGAGTAAATAATGAGTCCATCTTTATTTTTAGGTGAACTATCCTTTTAAAATAAGTATGATTAAGCACTTTCCTTACAGCTAAACCAACTACTATAAAAAGTCTAGATGTGTACACTAGATGTCATACAGGGAAGTAGAAACCAGAGCTGTTATATTAAAGAAAGCTTTTGAGTCAAACGGCTAATTACACAAATGTTTTTTTTTCTTTAGCAGTTTTTATTTTCTTTGTTTCAAAACCTCAAATTGAAATACATGATAGATAGATAGATAGATAGATAGATAGATAGATAGATAGATAGATAGATAGATAGATAGATAGATAGATAGATAGATAGATAGATAGAAAAAGTATACTAATAAATCTAAATCTGAACTGATTACATGTTATTACATTAAATTGTCAGTTGTTTTAGCAGCTCTGAATGTAATTATTATTATTGATTCGAACATTTGCTTGACAAAACCATGCTTTGCTGTTGTGTTGTTTTTATATGTTTGCATTTTGCAAGTGTTTGTTTTCCTCATGCAAGCCCTGAGTCTGACTCAGTGTTTCACTCACATGTTGGAAGAGGTTTTAAAAGAAGCGCGCATCAGCAGTCACGCAGAGCCCCGCCTGCAGTCCATGTGCATGCAAGCTGTGTTTTACATAAAATGTGTGTCAGTGGGACAGCGCTTTCCACGGCACATGCAGAGGGCACATGCAGAGTGGCTTTACCAGCACGTAGCGCGCTCGAATAAGCTCAACTCTGCGCTTACACTTCCGCCAATGAAAACGCGCGCTCGGATCAAGAGAAAAGAGAAAGCTGGCAGATCATGGGGCACGTTCGAGTGAGATAAATCCCCGTCAAAGGGAACAACAGAAGTTGACGGCTCCCCTAAATCCAGTCACATTTGCCAGTCACCTGAAAACGTGATAGATGTGGGTGTGGAAGGGTGTGTGCGTGGCTAAGAGTGGAAGTGGAGTTTGACAGTCCCACAAAGAGAGAGAGAGAGAGAGATGCTGATGGCAATGAACGGGCAGTCGTGAGACATCATCACACAGCACACCTAAAGAGTCCTTCATACTAGATCGAGAGCAGAAAGTACAGGTAGCTGCGCGCGGAAGGTGCATCTGCACACCTGTGACTGACACGATTGTTCTACCGACTATTTGGCTCCGCTGCCAAATGTTCTCTGCGAGAGACACTGCCTGCCTACTTTGGGCTGCTCACTGTATGCACAGGCACTGCTTGGCTTTTTAAACTGTTTTACCTGAATTTAACATACTGACATACACAGACTTTCTTGAAGACACGAATTCTGAAGAATAGAGGCGTTTGAAAACATATCAAGGATGGATAGCAGTCCTGGTAAGTAACACATTTTATGACATTATAATTAGTATTGCTTATATATGATTATTACTATATACAATGCTGTCAATATAGTGTCAACTTATTATTATTATTATTGTTAATAAAACTATTATTAATAATGTTATTGCTACTTATAAATAATACTTTGGATTGTTGCTTTTTTTTGGAAAATTGGATATAGTGGTGCTTGTCATTGTGGATCTTTCTAATCAATTTGACATGCAAACCCCATATTTGAGTACATTTTTAGGTTGTAATTATTTAAATAAAATTGTTCACAATATAAATAATCGATAATGCAATAAAACTTTATTATTTAATACACAATGTTCATATTATTATTACTGTTGTTGTTGCTATTATTGTTATTTAAATTTCTATTGGTGACAGTGGTACTGGTGATAATGTTTCTTTAATAACCCTGTGAATATACTGACATTTTCAGGCATGATCAAATTTACATGCTGTGTTTTGTTCTGCACAAGACAGTTAATGGGTAAGGCTCTAAAACAGTAGTATATTCCAGGCGTGTTGCTATATTATAAAAGTTCACATGAAATATACTCATAAGTGTTTTATAGTGCAGTGAATTACATGATACACGCTGTTTGTAATAGATGATCAGAGCAGGTGTCATATAGACATTGGTATGCTTTGAGGATTGTGCTAGGTGCATTAAGTGACTCTATATATAGTATCAGTCTACTTCACAGTGTGAATCACATAAATGATGGATATAAACATTACCGTACTTAGAGTAACTGCTGTAATTGCTGCCATAAAGCTTGTGCGATTGCTTTCATGGAATCTGCTTGTAAACCCATGCGCGTGCTCTGACTTCCTGCTACTAGCCATGAAAACAAACTCACGTGCAGATGGTCCAAACCAGAGATAAGAGCGCTGTCAAACTTGACTGTGACATGTCAGCGTGCTTTATTAGTGTAAACTACAGATTGGCCATTAATCATATGAGATATTCATGCAACATGTTTATGCAACTTTAAAATGAAAAGAAAAGCAAAAAATAGTCTGAGTTTACAGTCCTAGACAGCAGGGAAATTTGGTGAGCTGTGGCAATCAATTTAAGGCTTTTATTTATTTACTAAAACTTGTAATTATTTATTTCGAGTGTGCACTTGCCTTCGTCCAAGGAGGTTAACCGGTTAAGCTGATTTGGGAAGTGGTTCACACCTGAGGTTAGCCAACGACCAATTACATGCTGGCTCAGTCAACCAAGTCCACTTCAGTGTTAATTGACGGCTGATTCATTTACAAAAGGTGCAGTCACGTTCCGGTACAGGTGACGGAAACATTGTCTCGTGCCTGGCGCACCCTCTCAACTATGTGTGTTTGACAGAAAGCCTTGAAAGCATGTGAAACAAATACAAGCTACAATAACACGCTGCATGAAGTCATTAACGACAGGGAAATAATAACATCTGATGATTGACCTTTGAGTGGTAGACAACAGGAAACAAGGAACAAGACTTTTTGTTATGCTTATCAAGTAAACAAAGCCAGAGCCTACACAACATCAACTCAAACGTGACTTTAAAATGTAGTTCCAGCACACGTGGATTTTTAGTAGGGATGCAACAGTATTGCAATTATAACTGATAGATACAAAAAACAATGCTTATTTTTATGCAGTGTCCAATATCCAATATGATGTTTCATCAATTTATATCATCATATATAATAAAATGTCATAATTTATCTATTTTAAAAGACAAATATTGTGTTCACACTAAGTATAATCACATATTTCAATGTATAGTAACATGCAAACTGGAATATAGAGAAATATATTGAATGGGGGAAAAATAAAAATGTATTTACTATCTATAATAATAATATTATCTCTATATATTCAATATTACCCATATCAGTCTGACATTGATTGATGACTGGAGCAATAATGTCCTCCTTGTTTTAAATGTACTTTTCTCGCTTTATAAATAACTAGATAAAAACAAAATGGTGTAAATGGTAAAAGCTCAGTTTTTTGATGATGAATTAAACTACTATATAATTATATAATAATATAATAATAATATAAAATATTGGTTTGCAGTATCAAGCATCCTAATAGAGAAATACATTTTTGGACAGGTAAAATAACTGAAAGTGAATGCCATGGATGCCTTGCGCATTCATGTTAAAATTGACCACGCCTGTTGGCACGATAGCCCAGTGGTAAGTGCGCCGACATAAATAAAGGCTAAAATGCCAAAAATAAATCTTTAAAAAAAAAAAGACCATGCCTGCATTCACCAATAAAAGAAAATCTATTTAATATCCAGGAAGTAATGCATTTTCTTCAAATGTATTAGATTTCCAATTCATTTCCTGCTATGAGTAAATGAGTAGATTAACAAATGGCAGTAAACGATCAAACTACTTGCGTTACAAACAAGTACATTAAAATTAAAATAATATGATCATAAAATACCAGTTTGCAACATCAAGCAGCATAATGAGATGTTTCGTATAGCTAAAATACAATGGAAGTGAAAAAGACTAGAAGTCTCGACAAATTTAAGTTACTACAGCCGTGCCAGCTCTTACATGAAAGTTAGAGGGGGTGGAGTTATTCAAATATACACTGTAAAACAATTCCAGGTATACAGTACTGATGTGAATCATATGGTAATGCCAAAATTCACTTGTTTTCATGTCAGAATTATTACTCAAATTAACCCTACTATATTAAAGTCTTGGTGAATTCGATTTATTACCAACTTGTGTTGTAATTCCAAATAAGATGGAATATTATATAGAGGGCAGTGTTTTAATTTAGGACTCTTGTTTGCCATATTTCGCTCATAAGGAAAATGTTAGTTTTGTATTGATCAAAACTTTTTAATTCTGTTATTAATCAATCACCCTCATGTTGTTCCAATCCCTTGAGACCTTCACACATATTCAAACACAAATTAAGATATTCATTTCATTTTCCTTCGGCTTAGTCTCTATTTCAGAGGTTGCCACAGCGGATTGAACCACCAACTATTCCAGCATATGTTTTACGCAGCGGATGCCCTTCTAGCCGCAACCCAGTATTGGGAAACACCCATACCCTCTCACATTCACACACACACTCATACACTACGGCCAATTTAGTTTATTCAGTTTATCTATAGCACGTCTTTGGACTGTGGGGGAAACCGGAGCACCGGGAGGAAACCCACGCAAACATGCAAACTCCACACAGAAATTCCGCCTGCAAATTAAGATATTTTAGATGAAATTTATTTTAGATGCTGAAATATATTACAGATGCTGTCTATGGAGCTCCCTCGTCTTCCATAGACAGCAAGGGTTCAGAGATGTTCAAAGTCCAGAAAAGCAACCAAGAACATTGTCAAAACATTACATGTCACTTCAGTAGTAATCATATTCAACTGTAATCATATGAAGCTCCAAAAAACATGCCCGTAGTAAATTCATACCCTGGTCTGACATGGAAGACATTGGCAAACAAAGTTTTTTTGCTACACAAAAGTGTTCTTGGGGCTTTGCATGATTTCAGTTGAACCACTGAAGTGACATGGAATATTTTGACAATGTTCTTGGTATCCACTGCTCTCCATGGAGGATGAGGAAGCTCTCTGATTTCATCTCAAATATATTAATCTCTGTTCTGAATATAAACAAAGGTCTCAGGGGATTGGAAAGACATGATGGTGAGTAATAAATGACAGAATTTTCATGTTTGGGTGAACCAACCCTTTAACTAACACTTGGAGTGGTTGAAACCCAAGCTGTCCAACTGATGTCATCAATCAAGGCCATTTCATAGCAAAAACTAATTTTCAGATTTTGTTTAAAGTTCATCTAGACAAACAAATTTTCTCTCCAGAGCATTAGCTTGCATTGATTGTTCATCTCAAGAGTAGAAATAAAAGCTAACAAAGTAAATGGTTTTGATGGTCTTGAATTAAGACCATCAAAAGGCATTTTGTAAAATAGGAATAGGTTGATTTAATAAATCAAACAGAACTAGCTAATTGACTTCTTGTACCTAATGCAAAACTGTCGGAACTATGACTATGGTTTGGCTTACTAACCTACTGACAGATTCTTTCGTTTTATGAAAATCACTTATGAAACCTCTCTGACCAGAACCTTGTGTGCATTATGTGGCCAGCTTTATTGTCATTCTTTGTGAAAAACAAAAATGCTGTGACCTTTTTGGAGCTCTGCAAACATGTTCCAAGTGATTAAATGCACATTACACATGGCTACTCTATTAGAGCGGGTTTATATGAGGTGAATGAGAGCTTCCAGAAACGATTTATGCAGTGTAATGGACCATTCATCCACCCCCCGTCAGTCTATATAGCCGCGTGCTATATTTTACAGCGCTTTTCGGTTATAAGAGATGAGCGACGCTATTAGCTTCGCTTTTGGGAGCGCGCGTATCTTCCCACTGAACGCAACGCATCCCTCGCGCCTACAATCGTCCTCACGTGCATGCGCTCTCCCAGCCGCGTGCGGCGCGTGATTTCCACGCCCCGCCCCCGCGGTTTCTTTCAGTGATTGTGTGTTTTGATGCAGATTGTACGGTGGAAAGGGGGAGGTTGGTCAGTGGGTCAGCGATTTCATGCAGTCAGTGTAGCGCCTCATCACGTTTTCCCGCCTCATGCAACTTTCCCTTTGGAGCGGTTCGCATAAACAGCTTCATGACAGCATGAGAACATTCTGCATTGTACGAAATGCTCCATCCAAAAGTACATCTGCGTTTGCTTTGAGACATTGTGAGGACAGTTCAGGATTTTATGGTGAAGCTTTCAAACATTTTGTATGCCTAGGACTTCCAAATACGACTGCCTTAATTTTTATAGCGAATTATTGTAAATCTGACATTATATGATAAACAAAACAGTGCTAATGCCAAAACAGATTATTAAAATATTAATATAGCAATATTGCCTTCTTTTTCAATTGTCTATTTTTTTTTTCAAGTTATGGCAACAAGAGAAACATTTTCAGTTCAGTTACAACGTATATAATAATTTGAACACAAATCCAAACTATAGCCTACTTAGTTCATCCACAAAAAAATGCTATTAAATTACTTCCCCTCTGGTCATCCATGATGACTTTCTTCTGTAGAACATTAAAGACTTTTATGTAATAAACTACAAGCATGCTGAGAGTCAAAAACAAAAGCAATACCCGTGGCCCTTGGTGATAAACTGAGATATTACGAAGTGAAATGATTGACAAGAAACAGAAAATTTGACTTTTCAAAAAGTTTTCCAAAGTTATATATGATTTATATGACAGTATGCATCAGGAAGTGTGCACTCCAAATTGCTAAATATATTTTGTAATTATTTAATGAATCTGACTTTTTTTGCCCCTTTTGCCCTATAGAATGACAATTTTGCCTGTATTAATAAGTAATATTCAGCACATCTTATTTACATACATTTTACATACAAAATTGCATCCACAACCCAACTAAAGTGTTGAGATTCTGCATCAAGTGCACAAGACAGTGGTCATGCAAAGTAGAGTATTTCAGCTACTTTCCTCAAGGGAGGAAGGGAGACCACACGGTGCTTGAGAGGGAATTATTGTCCCTGCAAAGTCCTCACGTTTCTACGGCTGCCTTTGCTCACTAGCAGATTAGCGTTCGCATGGGTTGCTTAAGCTCACAAAGAGCTGCCCGTGACCTGCTGATTCTTCAACTAATGCTGGTGTTTCCACTGACCCCAATTTATACAGGCTTGCAAGCACATTTAAATAGCATTGTCCTTATAACATTAAAAGCTGGTTATTTTTAGGAGGGTGGGGCAGGACAAAGAAAACATCATCACACCTATAATGTAATTAAAGCTTTATATTGTTCTGAAATCATGGTGCTAAAAACAGCTGCACCTCAGACACTATGCATTCTTGTAGTAAGGGGCATGTCTTGTTATCCTTAAATCATTGTCTCTTTAACCTCTGTGGCCTCACATGTGTGTCCAGGTGTGAGTGTTTTTGTGTATGTGGGTGAGGTTACTAAGCTGGGCAGGGCTGAGTAGCAAGCTCAGGTAGGGCTCACTATCACAAGGCTGTAAAATCCAGTGTAGCAGTATGTCAATAGTAAGTCCCACTGCACGTGCCAGTGGAGGGATCACGAAAACACTTGAGCTAAATAAATACCGTGTGGAGCATGAGAAAACGCACACAAAGGAGTAGATATCTGGTGGTAGTTTGAACTTGTTTACCCATGAATGTATCCAAATAAGGTGTAGACAGAAAACAGAGTGAAGAGGAAGAGGAAATATCTAGCTTAGTTTGAAAAATGTTGTCTATTCAATAATAAAAAAAATGCAATGAACTGATCTTTTTTTCATATTTTTATATTCCATATTTCCACTACTTATCGTACGCATTTTAATAGAAGTGGGTTCCGTTTTCTTCATTTACCCTGTGTGCCAGAAATAAACAATGACTTTTTACACATTTTGTTAATAAAAGAAAAATCTATATTCATTTAAGCAAATGAAGAATCGAGTTCCTATTGAATCAAGGATTAAATTGAATCAAAATGAAAGCTTGTAACCCATCAAATTAAAATACCCAGTAATGAACCAGCAAAAACATCAATATTAAATGTTAACAGAATTCCTGTTTTTGGGCCAACTGTCCCATTTTATTCTGCAGCTGTGTGAATCAATATATCTGTTTGCCAGGGCATTTAGGGTTGGAAGTAATTCAAAATTTTATATGCAACCAGCATATTAATGAAACCTCAAATCTTTCAGAATGTTGAGGACAGATGTGTTGTTGCTTTTAAGCAACAGGATATGACTTATTCCCCCCAGAAGATGACAAAATAGCTAAAATTCCCCTTTTCTAGGAATCATAACATCATTTTTACTCTTAGAAAGTAGGTAACCACCTAATTGCTGGCATACTGTAAAACATAATTGTTTGTACAAACAAGAACCTATTATTAAAGTTTTGATGCAACCGTTTGCCTGTTGATAGCCATTGCTTTACTATTTGCATTGGTTAAAGAACACATTTGCAATTGATTCCAAACATTTTGGACACTGCGGTTTTATATCGCATTCTCTTGGCCCAGATCTGACCGGCTGTGTCCTCGGGTTGTTCAAAAAGTCAAACTGAAAGCCACGGTGCACATTCTAACAAAACGTGACTACTCGTTGCCCCTCTCCCACAGGAAATGCATCTGTGTGGGAACCGTAGCATCATCACTAAGCCGACACGGCATCCTCCGGCGCGCACCCCCGTGCTCGCGACTCGCGATTGTTGTAGCTGTTTACACGAGACTGCGGATTTAGTTTGGGCAGGAACGGTGTCAGGAATCCATGTGAGGCGGCGGTCAGGTGTTGTGCAGTTTGGCTGGGGCACTATGCCAGGGCTATTATTGGAGAGAAGAGGCGGGAGAGCTCGCGAACACGTGAGACCGTGTCTCAGCTCATCCCGAGCGCATGACCGGAGAGAAGCGATAGATAGATAGATAGGATGCAGAAACCCAAAAGGAGAATAAGAAAAACCTGCGGCTGAAATATAAATAAAACAAGCCGAAGTTAAAATAAACGCGTGACTATTCAAGTAAACCATACAACGTGTTTTTATTTTTTTTTCACATGATGTGGAACGTCGCGATGTTGCTGTGCAGACGTCATTATTTTTAGCGCGTGAGAAACCTCACTCACTCACTCCCAGTCAGTCGGAGAATTACATCACCCTCTTTAAGGGGCTGTAAGCGTGTTCTGTATAATGCATCACGTATTGAATTACCTGTATTACAAATAACAAACAAACAGGTAGGCTACGCCGTAGCATTATCTGCATTTTATAAAGACAGTAGACTATAGCTTAAACCAACTGGGGAGAACGAATCGGACTGAATAGATCAGAGGATCAAAAATCAGCTCAGCTTTCATGTCAAACAGTTCTGTTAATGCGGTTTAATTGAGTAAGTGTGAATGCTGGTGCACACCAAACAAGTGGACTGAGACCACTTCCAGATTAACTCTAGTGCTGAAATATGAATGCAACACAGATGAAAGACATCTAAATGAATCACAAACAGGACATGATTTTTCAAGTTGTGACCATAAAAAGCACTGAAAGCTCAAGCATACCTGTTTTTTCTCGCCATAGTCACGGTGTTGCACATTACAGTTCAATGCAGGTGTTGGCGCATCTCCATGCAGCAGATCTTCCTTTGTCTGTGTTCATATTCTCTCAAGTGATAAAACACAATCACATACAACCAGCACATTTAGCCCAACACACAGAAATGTTTTGGATGATGATAAATTCCATCCTAAAAGACATATTACAATTACAATGTGAATGCTAAGTGAATAAGAACCAAATATGCCAAACAAACCAAGAAAACCGATAAACAAGTGTGAACCCTAGTTCATCCCCAATTCTCCTAAGATTCTCTTATATTTGTTTTATTAATGGGTATATTAAGGTCTGTAGAGATACGTTGATATTTTGCTCTAAAAAGTGGATTACAAACACCCATGATGAAAATACTTTTAAAGAAACTTTCTAGAAAAACTTTTCTAATAAGTTACTACATAAAGATGTTTTGTGTGTGAGTGTGCAGTTTGTGTTATGCAGTAAAACATCCAATATCATCAACTTATGTTTACCACAGACCTTATTTTACTCATGAATCACAAAACCCATGATAAAAACCTTTAGTTAAATCTCATGGGAACCAGCAGCAAATTAGTTTTCCCAGGTTTTGACATCACAGCTGCAGCACTCTATATATAGCACCACTACAATCCACATAAGTCTGAAGTCACACATTACTGTACCTTTTCTGCATCAAACAATGATGATATGAACAAACAGTGCTCAGAAATGACTGCTAATACTGAAATGAGGCCTGCATTAAGAAACAATATTCCATACATGACAACTGAGCAAGAGGATAAGGGTAATACTAATATGTTTTGCTGAAGTCTGTTACTTTGTCTGTTTCGAAGTACACTTTGTGAAGATTTGAAAAGCGATTAAAACACTGACAGTAAGGTCGTTAGCAGTGAACCAAGGATCTGACTGATTGTGTAGCCAAATAGGAAATAAGGAATTCTAGAAAATTATTTAAGACTTTATATCATGGCTATCTGAAGACATGCAAAGTCAGAAACAAGCCAGAATTATTAGCCCTCCTGAATTATTTGCCCCCGTGTATATTTTTTCCCCAGGTTCTGTTTAACAGAAAGATTTTTTTCAACACATTTCTAAACATAATAGTTTTAATAACTAATTTCTAATAACTCATTACTTTTATCTTTGCCATTATCACAGTATATAATATTTTACTAGATATTTTCAAGATACTAGTATTCAGCTTAAAGTGACATTTAAAGGCTTAACTAGGTTAATTAGGCAAGTTAGAGTAATTAGGCAAGTCATTGTATAATAATGTTATTTTTCTGTAGCCAATCTAAATTTAATAAAGCTAAAGCTAATAATATTGACCCTAAAATGGTTTTAAAATTTTTTAAAACTGCTTTTATTCTAGCTGAAATGAAACAAATAAGACTTTCTCCAGAAGAAAAAATATTATAGGAAATACTGTGGAAAAAAAAAATCCTTGCTCTATTAAACATCATTTGAGAAATATTTGAAAAAGAGAGAGAAAAAAATTGACTTTAACTGTATATGCTTTGTGTTTCTACAGGGAGTGTGATACTCTACGCTGGTTCCAGTGGCAGTTCTAGTCCAAGTCCAGGAAGCCCTTCTAGTGGTTATCAAACCCAGTCTCCATCCTCTCACTCCCAGCCTTCTTCCCCAGAGGAGGTGACCTTCACTGAGATCGGGACCTTCAAGCAGCAGGGAAATGCTGGATCACCAAATTCTCCAAAATTGGTCTTCCAGTTCCCTGATATCTACAACAACTCCACAGCAGGTCCAAACCCGCACAGCTACTCCCACCCCATCGCCGGTAAAAGGCCTTGTGGATTCACTGGCACATTTACCAGTAAGTGGGTTCCCTACTTAGTATCTGCAACACACAAAGTCAGCATCTTCTTTCACCAAGGAACAACGAGTCCCTAATATTAAGGGCATCTTCCGGTGTTCTTTGTACGTCCTGACCCCATTTTTGCTCTGTTTCTATCTTTATCCGAGCAGAGACGGGAGGCATGGTGCTTCTTTGTAAAGTATGTGGAGATATTGCATCAGGGTTCCACTATGGTGTCCATGCATGTGAAGGCTGCAAGGTAAGACAGAACTTCTACTATTAATAAATAATAAAGAATTTACTTTTAATAATACAAATGTTGCAGCAATGCCAAGAAATATTTGTTTTGGTTGCCCACAGAACATTTAAGTGACCTATTCTTATACAAGAACCATTTTTTCTGTGAGGTGTGGTCACTTTTACTGTAACATGCTAAAAGTACACAAGCAGAATCCAGTTATTCCAATAGCAAACTGCATGATATGGAGTTTCATAAGAGGCTGAAAAAGCTTCCCAAGCTAATTTTTGGTCATGCAAATCAATCACTGATTAGTTTAACTGTAAATTTCTAATGGGCTTTGCTTTATACATTGGTTCACTATCAACAAGAGACTATAGACATATTTTTGTTATATAAAAGAAATTTAATTCACAGTATTGGCAAAGAAGAACCATTTTTAGTTTCCCAAAGAACTGTTCATTGAACTTAAAAATAAAAGTTCTGTACTGGCATTGATGGTTTCATGAAGCACTTTTATCAATCTTTTCATTGCACTAAAGATTCTTTACCATAGAAAAATGAACTTTAGATCAGTGTTTCTCAACCATGTTCCTGGAGGACCACCAGCACTGCATGTTTTGTATGTCTCCTTTGTCTGTCACACCCATTACAGGTCTTTCAGTCTCTGCTAATGAGCTGATAATCTTGATCTAGATGTGTTTGGTTAAGGAGACGAGGTAAATGTGCAAAGCTGGTGGTACTCCAGGAGCGTGGTTGAGAAACACTGCTTTAGATCATTGAAATGTTTTTTTACACTTAGAAATTTTTTTTTTATATGTTTATATGTTATAGAATGTTATAGAAAAACTGTTATTTTAAGAACTGTTAATTGAAAGGACTTTTGGAGAATCAAAATTGTTCTTGGATGGCATTGCTGCAAAAAAAAAACACCTATTGGATACATTAGAGTGTAGCAAATATCAAATGCCTTTTATTCTTTGCAGGGCTTTTTCCGCCGCAGCATTCAGCAAAACATTAACTACAAGATGTGCGTGAAGAACGAGAACTGCCTGATAATGCGCATGAACCGCAACCGCTGCCAACACTGCCGCTTCAAAAAATGCCTGTCCGTTGGCATGTCCCGTGACGGTAAGAACATTTTTTAGGAGGTTATCAGGGCACTGACATATGACAAATAGCAAAAAGTCGTACTTTCATATCATTCTTCGGGCCGAGCACCACACCCACCCCCTCAACCTACTTTCCTCTTTTAGTCTTGCACCGTTGGTAACTTTCAAGAGAGCAAGTTTCTTTTAGTTTGGCACTGCGCTCATTTCCGTATCTCGTTCGCCCTTTGTGGTCCCTACTTTTTCTCGCCTCCTTCTCTCCATTGGTTTGCCCTTCCCCCTTGCACGCTCCCTAAGCTCTGCCTCCCGATTCCTCCCAGAGACAATGATTTATGAGGGATGGAGTCACGCAGTCCCTGAAGCTATCTGTCATCTGGAAAACTGCAGCAAATACAGGAATTATTTTGAGAAATTGGAACGCGGGCGACTTGATTACCACGCTCGTGCCCTTATAACATCCTCAGCAATTATTGTCGTGCTGCAGCAAAAATTAAGCAAGGGATGCAGAAAAAGGCACTCATCTGAACTCTTTAGAAGCACAATGCATCATCCGTTTGCGTTCGGCTGTGATTTAACTCTAAATAACACCAGAAACACCAATAAATCTGATGAACAAATTAGGAAACTTAGCAAAATAAACTGACACCCATATTGCGCTCGTACATCGTGACCTATTTAAGCTGGGTTTGACTATGGTTATGTTCTCAGCAGCATTTCACACTTACCAGCGGATGTGTGAGAATGTGTAGGGTTGGCTGATATGGCGGATTGCACTGGATGTTGTTCTAATAGGGCACCAGCATGAAATGAGTCCACTTGGTGCAAATGGGGGAGGTAAACAGTCATTTTAACCCTGGTTCCTGAAAGTGCTAGGCCCCACAACCTAGAAACCTGTTTCTCTGACAGATTCTCTTGCACAAACAGGAAAACCTCATGTAACTGCCTCAATTGCCACAATAAAGTAGACGCCCTGATTTCATTTCATTTCACTGCCATCAGTAGTTTAATTTTGTTTTTGTGATACAAACAGATGTTTGGTTTGACACAATGAGGTGGCATAGTTTCACTTTCGCTACTATCTTGCCATTTAGCAGACTAGTAATCAGTGCATCGCTCTGGCTGGAGCAATCTGTGTCACATTGTTTTGCACTAGATGAAACGTCTTTGTATCAGATATATAAGCAAATGATTGTTCACTGAATTCAAGTAAAATTCTGAAATTATGTTTTAGAATTTGAATTAGCCACACCTCACATGATGTTGAAGTAAATAATAATAACAATGACTAAAAGTGGAATTTACTAATTGCAATTAAAAGAAACACAGACAAGGCATTCTGGGCAGTTAAATATTTTTTTCTTGTCAAACAAACATTTAATGTTTTAAAATTGCTCTTCTAGTCAAAATTAGTTTTTAATTTCATTTACCTTTTAAAAATTAAGCTATTTTAGAGCTAATAAATTATACATTTTATAATAAATTTTAGATTCAAGTAAAATTTTGCATTTTGTTTGATACCCCATATTAGACTACACTGAAATCTTGAACTGAATAGCAATTTTAAAAAATATATTTTCAGTTTAATTGAGAATGGTGCACAAGCCTGTTATGAGACAAGTCAGCAGTGTATTTCCAATGCAAGATATATATCAGGCTGCAGGGTAAAGCACACAACCATTGCATGTTATTTGCAGGATGCAATCATAGCTCATCCCATTTTCTCATATGCAGGTGTTATGAGACATACATGATATACGGAACATCAACACCCTTCTTCCTCATGCCCACATCTTGGAAAACCCTGCATCTACCAAATGCCATTTTGTGTCCTTCTCCTCTCCTCTTCTCTTCTCTCCTCTTCTCTTCATCTTTCATTTCTTTTCACAGTCATTAGTTTCTTACCCAATTAATGTGGCATTGTCATCACGTTCTGCCTGACCCACTGCCCTACTTACAGCTTTAGAGAGGAGTGAGAGTTGCTTAGGGATGAAGAGAGGAAGGGGAGGTAGTGATGAAGAGTGGGGGAGGTAACATATGGTAACATTGGTGCTATTTTTAGACTCCACAGCTGACAGATTTTCTTAGAGGAGGGGCTGGTGTTGGAGAAAAAAGTGAGGGGCTCATAAAAGATGCGAAGGATGCGTCTAAAACAACCTGCATTTATAATGTTCATCCATATTTTACTCATTGACCAACGGCTGGAAATTCAGCACGTTTTCAGCATTGCATAGTAAACCGTCTCCTACATGACAGCTGTTTTCTTTTCACTTCCAAAGCAATTTTCAGAAAATAATTCAATTCAATTTTATCACATTAAGTTATTTCTGATACTGCCATGTGTTCGATTGAAAAATACATTTTGTCAGGGACATTTCTGGATTTCTGAGCAGCAGGATCTTTCTTTCAGTGATTCAACATTGCAGCAGTTTCACAACATTTTGTATTTTTAGAAAGGAGCAGAACTTCTGTTATTCAGATCAAATGTGTTAAATACACATCAGGCAATTAATTTGTATCAAATTCAATGTGAAAACCAATATGAAATGAAACTTCACAATGGTTTTCAAGAATAGTTCACCTCAGATGGAAAAACCCTATTTCTGTTTATTCATGTAATGTTTTTTAAATGTTACTTTGATAAATGGCTTTTTTGCCATAGTATTAAAGACAGTCAGACTCAGTGTTTTAGTTTTGGACTAAACAGCTGTTACTCACCTTTTATAATGCTGTTATATCGCTATTTTATAATGCTATAATGGATCTCTTATGTGCATAGTGTCTACACTGTTTGATATGATGAGAGAAAACTTGTGCAGAAAATTAATAAGTGCATAGAGTCAAGCCTGAAATTATATCATATCCCTGGCAAATTCTGACTTTTATTCAACCAGCAAGTTTCTTTTTTGACCGGAAATGACACAGGCTTCAGCCAAAAGATAATAAGATGATGTACAAGTCATCATTGTGGGAAAAGAACATATTTTCAAGTAAAAATATTTCTTTAAGTATTTAGAATTTGCCAGGGGTATGACGAATTTCGGGCTTGGCTTTAAATAGAAGTTGACCAGTTGAGTCCTGCATGCCCCATGAATTGAAGGGATTGCTAGATGTAGAAAATAATCAATGTTAAAAGTTTGAATTTACTTCATTCAAATTTGAATTTTGACCATGTTTTTTTTTTCTTCTCTGACCCATAGCTGTGCGTTTCGGCCGCATCCCTAAACGTGAGAAGCAGCGGCTTTTGGATGAGATGCAGAGCTACATGAACAGCCTCAACGAATCCTCCATGGGCATGGAAACCTCCCCGCAACATGAACCACCACCCAGCCCGATTGAGAACCAATCCAAAGAGGCCATCGGTGCCTTATCCCGAGCCTACCAGGACATCTTCACCAACACACAGGACCACTTGAACAAGCGCGCGGGGAACAACAACATCAGCAGGAGCAGATCGAGCAGCTTTCAAAACAGCCCTTCTCAGGACAGCAACTATCCTCATGCCAACCCTCTCGCGGGGTATCACACGACCACTCACGAAAGCTTCTCAGGCCCGGCTCGCTGTCCAGTTTCCACAAATGAGAGCAAATGCCCGGTGTCATTAGTGGACAACAATCGGTACAGCTATGCTCCTTCATTCAGCCAAAATCACTCCCAGTCTAGTGTTAACCAGCCCTCACAACCTACTCAGGCCGATTACAGCAGCTACACAGTCAGCCAATCCCAAAGCCAGGCCTCGTGTCCGTTTAAGCTGGCTGCAGGCTCCAAAGTGCTGGTGAGCAATATTTTGAGATACATACAATGCTAAGTGGATGATTTAGAACATGTAGTAGCCTATTGCTTAATACAAAATTACATTCTATTAGATTACACATTATAGGTAATATATTCTTACTACTTTTGGATTACTTTAAGTAACTCAGTTTGAGTTAGAATTTTAGCAGTTTGTATTAGATTTTCTGACTCTTTTCATTTTATTTAGTTAAATGTTTTAGTTTTGTTTTTGTTATTTTTATTTTAGATTATGCTTACCTATAAACCTCTATTCAGTTTGTTAAAGTTTATATTTGTGACTGTTTAAATCAGTATTATGTTGTGGTACATATTTGTGGGAATAACTTAAAATATATTCTAAATTACGGTCTAAAAATATTGTCTATATTATACATTTTTATTTTATGACAAAAATCATTAGAATATCAAGTAAATCATCTTCCATGAAGACATTTCATAAATTTATTTCTGTAAACATATCAAAACCTAATTATTGATTAGTAATATGATTGCTAAGAACTTAATTTGGACAACTTTAAAATAGATTTTCTCAATATTTAGATTTTTTTTTAAAACCCTCAGATTAAAAATATTCAAATAGTTGTATCTGGGCCAAATATTGTCCTATCATAAGAAACCATATATTAATGGAAAGCATAAAAATGATTGATACTTATGACTTATGGTTTAGTGATCCAGTGTCACTTAAAAAAAATCTGAATAGATACATATTTTCATTTGTTTTTTAATTATTTTACTTATTAGATTTAGTTAACTAGTTGATTACTTTCAACTTTATAATTTCATTTTGACTTCATAACTAATTTGAAAATGGCAGTCTTGTAATTTATAAATATATAAATATGTTTGTGGAAGACCTGCAAGGGCTTTAACAACTACCTAATCCTTTATTATTATTATTATTATTATTATTATTATTATGTATTAAATCTTAAAAATGTTTAATTAAAATAACCATTTAAAAAAAATATATAAACAAACAAACACTAAAATCTGTGAAAAAATAACTAAGTAAAAATAGTAATAATAGTCTGATAATAGTATTTTAAAATATAATAAAAAAACAGCTATTTATTTTTAGAATCAGATTATATAATCCAAATGACATATAATCCAGCATTTAATATCTATATATGATGTATAGTGCAGCATTGATATTACTTTTAAGATCAAATACATTGATAAATGTAGTGTAATATCTAGTCAAATCTAATGAAGATATGATCTGCTGTCTCTGTCAGGCCTGTCCACTGAACGCCTGCCCCGTGTCAGCACCTGGTGTTTCCAGTCAGCAGGTGTGGGAGTCTTTCTCACAGTGCTTCACACCGGCCGTACGTGAAGTGGTGGAGTTCGCGAAGGGCATTCCAGGCTTCCAGGAGCTCTGCCAACACGATCAAGTCATGTTGCTCAAAGCGGGCACTTTCCAGGTACTGATTACACAACCCACATTTTATTACTACTAATAAAGCAGCACAAAAACCAAACAGATTTCCCAATTCATCCTAATTCAAACTCACCCTATTGATTTAACCGAAGGCTGACATGTCAGATCGCTCAAAACAAACTCAGTGATGCGCAGATAACATTCACTCTCAGGGACGTCAGCCTACAAATGGCTAACTTGTTGTCTTTATATAAATTTAATCTAGATTTTTCAGAGTTAAAAACAAAATGTCCATCACCTGGGTTCACTCTTTCACCTCCACCGTATCTTATTGTCTTTTGCAGGTACTTATGGTGAGGTTTTGCTCACTGTTCAACCACAAGGAAAGATCTGTGACTTTCCTGAATGGGCACACGTACCCGCTGGGAACCCTCAGGGGTCTGGGCATGGGCTCCCTGCTGGACACCATGTTTGAGTTCAGTTCCAAGCTGAGCTCTCTGGGCCTGGAGTCAGATGAGATGGCTCTCTTTATGGCTGTGGTGCTGGTTTCTGCAGGTAAGAGTAACACCAGAGTCAGATTAAACATCGCTGTTATTGCTACTCATACTTGGTTTTGAGGATTTGAACAAAGCTTTGACCTTGATATAATTTATTTATATTAGAGATGCATGTTAATATAGTATTAAAGTTATTTTAGATATTGATAGGCAAGTTATTTTATGTTATATTATGGAACAGAAATGTGAAAAATAGAGGCTGCGGGCCAGAGTTGGTCCATGATGGACTTTGATTTGGCCCACAATGCCAAATCACAAAACCAAAAAAATAATTAAATGTTTCTTCATTTCTAATTTAACATTTGACACATTTATGCTTTCATTTTGAGCTACAAAAAATGCTAAATGTTTTACAGGGTTACAGGGTAATGTTTTCTATTAATTTATTAGATGAAATAAAAAAATCTAATAAAAAAGTAGGATAACCATTGCAACTTTTACAATACAATAAAATACAATTTGGTATATTTCGATGTTTACTTTAGGCTAACAGCCCTCAGTCAAGTATGATTTTTGGCCCTTTGTATGAAAATATTTGGGCACCTTTGTTCTGATAAATTGCATATAATTTTTATTTAAATAATCAGTTTTTAATTTATCAATATGATCCAAACAAAAACAAAAAAACACTTTTACTGTGTGGAGAGAAAAAAAAACTATTTCAAATGAATAAATTTAAACTAAAATTAAACAATTTATTTAAATAATAATTTAATCAAACAGAAAAGGGTATTTTAAATTAAAATCAATCAAATAAAAACCCAAATAAAACAATATATCATATCAACATATCAATCAATACAAATATGACCAAATTAGAATATAAAATATGTTTCAACATAACATTTCATTATTATTATTATTAATATTAGCAATAATAAAGATTACTGTGAAAAGTGCTATACAAATAAACTTGAATTGAATTATAATAAAAGCTTTTGTGTCTCTCCACAGATTGCTCTGGCATTTCGGATATGTTGGCGGTGGAACAGCTCCAGGAAGGACTCATCCGAGCTCTGCGCACTTTAGTCACCCGCCGCCGCCCTGACGACAACTCACTCTTTTCTAAACTTCTCCTGCGCCTGCCAGACCTGCGCACCCTCAACAACCTTCACTCCGACAAGCTGCTGGCTTTCCGCATTGACCCATAAACTATCAGTCCCTACAGCCAGAACCCATCCAAAGGCCACAACAGGCCAATCAGAGAAAACCCTTCCCAGAAAGACTGCTCGTTTACAAGGAGATGTTGAGCAGGTTCCCATAGGAACCAGACATTACGATGCGTGTTAATGAGGAACACAATGAACAGATGCTCTCAGCATGCTCTAAACGAGACATTTAAGCTTTCATGGATCATTTTCACACATGCATTGCTCTTATGTTCGCCTGGAGATTATATTTATCCGAGGAGACGTTTTGCCAGTTATATCATCATAAATAAGCTTACCGCAACTTTTAAAGACCAAAAAAAACTGGTCATTCCTCTGCTACTGCCTGCAAAGCACACAGTCTTTAGTCGAGTGCATCATGTATACAATAGAAAGGTATTTTAGGGACCATTAAAAAGCCAATTGTGTGAGTGTACGTGCCTGTGTGCTCGAGAAAGGGACAGATATACCATGTACATAAGCCATAGTTATCACTTATATGGTCACATTAAAATGATAAAGAATACAATCGTCACCTGTGTCAGTGTGTAACATTTAATTCCACAAGACTGAACGCATCTACAACAGCTCTAATGATCACTTAAGTTCTTAAAAAACTAAATGTCATTTCACTTCAGAGATTAGATACAACTCGTCATATTTGTTGTTTTGCTTTTTTCTATTATCATCGTCAAGCCGAATACAGTATACTTCCTTTACGACTATATCTGAATATAGGGATACAAAACCAGCATTCTCTCCTCCTACGCATGTTATGTTTTGTCGTTTACTTACTGTAAATATTGCACAGTTACTCTGATTGAACTGCCTGCTCGGAGAAAAGAGGGATATGCAATGGTGTGTGTTTTGTGTGTGAGTGAAACAGGGCGTTTGGTGCCTTGTAAGCAATGGACTGATTATTTGTGTGTTGTGAGAAAGAGCCCCTGGACTTCTGGCACCAGCACAGTATCTTTACAGCCTTTACTAAGATCACACAGCATGTCGACAAGGCATTTTTGTACTGCCATGTGGTTGATTTGATGAATCCATTGAGTTTGCTATTATGGTTGGTTATGAAGTTATGTTATTGAATCATATGGTAATGTATATTTTGTAAATAGATTTCTTCTGTAGAACACATATAAATACAAGATTATCTATTCTGATGATGTCTGGTTTCTTTTTTTCCCTTTGTGTGTGCGTGTGTGTGTGCATGGATAGTTTATAAATATATATATACATTTTGTAAAACACCATTTTTGATTAAAAAATAGTTATATTTATGTAGTTTGAAATCTGATGTTTGAGAAACTTTGTCACAAACCTTATCAATTCTTTCACAGTTTTTTAAATGTAACAGCAAAAATTAAGAAAAACTCTTAATAATATACAAAGAGCAGGAGATTGATATATCTTCACTGTTGGACACATATTCATATAACGCTATTTATTTTACATGAAATTATGATTTTGTTTTCTCCATGACTTGTTAGATTATTTTAAGATTTTTTTATTTATTTATAAAAGTTGTAATTTATTGAACTAGACACAATTGGAGAGAAAGTTTTGAGATTTGGCTCAAACAGGTTTAAAAAATTTTTTAATAAAAAGCAAAAAAGTTTTTATAGCAAGAGGTCCAGGTGGAGCTGCGCATCGGTGCAGTTGCTCTTCTGTGGATCGACCTTCAGCAGTGACATTTGCATTACACTGATCTGAGCTAAACTAAACTGAACTTCAATAGTGACATTTAAACTAAACTGAACTGAAGCAGTTTCAATTTAACTTGAACTACACCAGCATTCTACACTACTCTCAACCCTGCCTGAATTGCTGGAATGTTCCACAATTTGAAACATATTGGCTTTTTATTCTCTATTTTCATCTATGTTAAGCTGCTTTGACACAATCTACATTGTAAAAAGTGCTATAGAAATACAAATAAATAAATAAAAGTTTAACTAAAAATTTTTTTTTAACCATTTACTGCATTTTAAAAGATGATAATAATTATATTAATTTTTGTCATGTGTGACAGTAAAAATGCAACTTCACGTCAACAACCTAT
>CAIGQV010019951.1:21470800-21499401 GCA_903798115.1 Danio jaintianensis | reverse complement strand
GATAGATAGATAGATAGATAGATAGATAGATAGATAGATAGATAGATCTTTCTAATAATCTGATTGGATGAGCACTGCCATCTGTAATAAATTGTATATATTGCAACAGTCAATGCATGCTTTATGCTCTCTAAAGATAATTTAACTGGACAAACCATTTAGCTTGTCATGTCTTTCCCCGCAGACTTTATGTCAGGAGCTTCAGAGTGATGTAGAAATAATTGTAAGTGGCCCGAAACTGTCAGTCAAGTTTTGGTTGTCAAACAGGCTCAGCAAATCCACTTTAACGTAATTTAGCACACTAGCAAATCATAATATACTGTTTATTCTTTATTTACAAGCAGATTAAGCTAAAACTGAATCATGCAACTAAAACAAATGTTCTTTTTATGTTTTATTTGTAGAAGCTATAATATTTTCGAGGTACATTATTGCACAGCAGTGGTGCATTTGTTAATATAAGAGTCATCAGAAATCCCTATTTGATCCCTATTGAAACCAGCGAGTTAGTTTATAAACGGTGCTATAGTGACATCACGTGGACACTCACGGTAGTAAAATATGGTGAAGTCAACACTTGTGATTATTAATATAGTCGCAGCACACTTGCATTCATTCACATTTTTAGTTTGAGAAAAATCTCCCCCTCCTCCTACTTCTCGCCAATTCAATGCGTCAGCTAACAAGGTCCAACAATGTAACAGTCATTTTCTTCAAAATCGTCATCAACCTTAACGTTACTAGCTACATAGTGTCATTTAATCTAAGATGTTTGTTTCCGAAAGACTAGAGAACGATAGTCAACATGTTTGGAACAAAACGGTGAGGTTAGATAATTGCTAAGGCTAATTTTATAGCCAGCATATGAATGATGTACCGTATACACAATTGACAATATTTCCACACTTTTTTAAATGTTTTGTCAAATCAAAATCTAAATATTCTTAAAACTCTTACCTTAACTTTAGTTTTTTTCCAGTGACTTCCCATATTTCATATTCATCTTTATGGTAACAGGGTTGCTGTGTCTGCTCGGTATATTTCGAAAAAACTTTATTTGAAAGTTAGCGAAATATTTCCAAATGGTGGACGATGATGTAAACATTGACATTTTAGACGTTAGCTGTATTTTCGGTAACATTTCATTTGGTATTTAATCGAATATTTAATGGCTGTTAGTATTTTTTTCATTAATATTGAAAAGCGGAATAAAATCTTGTAAGTAATGGTAGGACAATATTGATATCATCGTTATTATGTAAAATATTATGACGCTTTGAAACAAATGCGAATAAAAAGAACAAAACGATTGGTGATGTTGATGAAGCCTTGTACATGCTCTAATTAATATTCATGTTGTTAGCCAATCCCTAAGAAAAATCTTCTTTCACTCTGTTGTGTAGCCAATCAGAGAGCCCCACCTTGTATACGTAATTAATATTAACAAGTCAAGCGCCCTACGTTTGTTTTGCGTCCTGACGTCTGAGTAACCCGGAAACACACACGGATGTAGTAGAATAGATATTGCAGGCATTTAAGGTGAAAATCGTCTGAATTCATGGCGTAGAAAAGGTATTTGATACTCCCAAATCAGCGGACAATGTTAAAAGTAAGGTAGGTGTGTTTAAGATTTTATCCACGCATTATAGTCACGAATGTTTGAAGATTAAAGTCAAGTACCATTTTAAAAATCATTGTTTTTAAAGCGTTATTATTATACCAAGCATTTATGGGCTCAATATATATACAGTATATAAGGTGTTCATAATTACAATGTGTCTTATTTCAGAAGTCACGCTGACAGTCAATCATGACGAGTCCAGAAGTGAGTTTATCAACAGTTGCATTAAAGTCACGTGATGATGTATGATCACTTTTGGTAAAAGATTACTTTTATTCAAAACATTTTGACATTTTTGCCCCTAATGCCTTCTTATGCCTAATCATTTTGTTACTTTTTTTGCAGATGAACCATTAATTTCACTGCACCAAAAGCTTAGGAGGATGATGATTTAGGATTTCTTCTGATTCCTCCACTTACCTTAAGATAGATTTGTGCCCATCATGTTTGTGACGGCATACCTAGCATTTATAGTCCTAGCAGGACTGTGTGTGGCTTTGGAGATCACAGCCCGGCGTCTCACCTTATCCCAGGCCACACAGACAGCAGTCGGCAATCCGGCTTTCCAGCGTTTCCAGAAGCTCTTTCTGAAGGCGTATCTCCTGGCGCTCTGGGCAGACTGGCTGCAAGGACCTTACCTTTACAAACTATACCGACATTACAACTTCCTGGAGTCACAGATTGCCATCCTATACGTATGCGGTCTGGCCTCTTGTGTGCTGTTTGCCCCGGTGGCCGGATGGCTACCACAGTTTCTCGGCCGAAGACAGACGTGTCTCCTCTTCTGCTTGGCTTATTCAATCTGCTGCATCACCAAGCTCTCACAAGACTATTTTATGCTTATACTAGGACGTGTATTAGGTGGCTTGTCCACTTCTCTGCTAACAACCACCTTTGAGGCCTGGTATGTGCACGGTCACGTTGACGTCCATGACTTCCCAAAAGAATGGATTCCTGTTACGTTTGGTGAAGTCGCAAATTGGAATTATGGACTTGCGGTTGGTGCCGGACTAGTGGCGAATTTGTTCGCTGAATGGCTTGGGTTGGGACCAGTCGCTCCGTTTCTGTTGGCAATCCCAAGCCTTGCTGCTTGCGCCTGGTTTGTGATGTCCGAATGGGGTCAGGAGGACAAACAAGAAGGTGTAAATGGAGACAAAAACACCCCCCTTCTTAACCCACTAAACACCCCCAAGTTGCAGTTGTCAGCACGTGCCCGTTTCTGGCGTAGCTGTGTGGACGGCCTTCGATGCCTGCTCTCGGACCGCCGCGTTATGCTTTTAGGAGGCGTTCAGGCACTTTTTGAAAGCGTGCTATATATTTTTGTTTTTCTGTGGACGCCTGTTTTGGATCCTCATGGTCCACCTTTAGGAATCGTGTTCTCCAGTCTGATGGCAGCCACCATGGCGGGCTCCACCCTCTTCCGATTGGCCACATCAGCCCCGTATCGACTCCAACCCGGTCATCTCCTCTGCTTAGCCGTTCTTCTAGCATTCTTCTCCTTCTTCATGCTGACGTTCTCCACCGTGCCTGGCCAGCCCCGGCCCAGGGAATCTCTGCTCGCTTTCCTTCTGCTCGAGCTGGCTTGTGGGCTTTATTTCCCAGCGGTGAGTTTCCTCCAGGGCCGTGTGGTTCCCGTGGAGCGCAGAGCTGCAGTTTTGGCTTGGTTTCGTTTGCCTCTGCACCTCCTGGCCTGTCTGGGGCTGCTGGCGCTTCACGGTGAGGTTTCGGGGGCCGGTGCAGGTGAGGCTGGCAGCGGCACCAGGCACATGTTTGCAGGCTGTGCTGGGATGATGCTGGCCGCTCTGCTCGCCATTATCAGCCTTTTCACTGTGGGCAGGAACGATGCCGACCTGAGACTAGAGGGCACCAAACTGGAAGGAGAAATCTGAGCTGGACAGTGGATTATATATGGACTGTTGAATTGAATTTATTAAATAGGATAGATCAGTGTTTCCCAACCCTGTTCCTGAAGGCACTCCAACAGTACACATTTTCAACACACCTGAATCAAATCATCAGAGTATTAGAAGAGAATCGAAAACCTAAAATGAATGGTTCGATAAGGGAGACATCCAAAATATGTACTGTTGGTGTGCCTCTAGGAACAGGGTTGGGAAACACTGGGATAGACCCTTGAGATGAATCATCTCATTTTTCGAGGGGCTCCTTAAGAAGTACATAAATGAAAACAGAGTACAACACATGAAAACAAACAGAGATTGTGGACTGTAGTTTTATATACTTTGTTTCTTTCCTTATGCATTCTGTCTTGGTTAAACAATTGTATTTATGGGTTAAACAAACCATTTCTTCCAATTGCAAATGTTAATAGAACCAATAAACTGCTTAAAATCGGATGTATTTACTAAAATGTGTTTGGGATTTAGATTGGGGCACAGTATGTTCAACAAATCAATTAAATATGTTTTTTGTAATAAAGATTTGTTTTACATTTATTCATTATACCGTGAATTATAATATATTAAAGCAGGGGTGTCAAACTCAGTTCCTGGAGGGCCACAGCCTTGCACAGTTAAGTTCCAATCCTGGTCCAACACACTTATGCTGCGGTCACACTAGAGTTTGAGCATGCGAAATTCTGTTGTACGGCGCTGTGAAAAGGGGCGCGATTAAACAAGATGATTAGACGTTAAAAAAGCCAGCGATTGGTTCATATTTTAAATTTCTGTACAGAGAGTTCATGTTTTGATCTTCGATTAGTCTCATGCAGTCACGTGATGCGATTTCGCAGGTCAGAGTTCACCAAGCTTGAACTTTGCAATGATGAACTGCGAAACTTGTCGCACGAGCTTGCGTTTCTGGTCTGCCGCATTCGTGTGCGTATGAATGGAAGTCTATGGGGTGAAAAGTGCAGTGTGACCACGGCTTTACCTGTAGATTTCAAACAAGCCTGAAGGACTTAATTAGTTTGATCAGGTGTGTTTAATTAGGGTTGAAACTAAACTGAGCAGAGCTGTGGCCCTCCAGGAACTGAGTTTGATGCCTGTGTATTAAAGGGTTAGTTCATGCAAAAAATGAAAATTATGTGTAAAAGTCCATGCGGTTCAACTGGAATCATTCAAAGCTCCACAAACACTTTTCTGGGGTCAGTTTTTCGTACGTGGATTACTCAATTAGCTGGATTTTGGTTATTGACGATTTGACATGATCCACGTTTCGTTCTTCAAAACTACAATTCTGGTAGCTCAAACCTGCTCAGGAGCAGGCTTATTTCATATAAACAGGATTAGATCAGGTCATTTCAAGCAAAGGTAATACTGAAAGTATGTACCGAATGCTGACATTTTCTTACAGTAGTAACCTATAGATTACATACACTGGGGGAAAATTGATTTTTTTAAAAAAATTATATAAATTTATATATAAATAGAAGTTTAAAAAAAAATTATAAATAAAACTGTTATGCAATCTACACTCCAAAATAAAAGTACAAGAACTGTCACGGGGGTGTTTTCTCCCCAAGGGGTTCAAAGAGAACATTAATTAATATGGACTTTTTAGATACAAATGCGTACTATTTTAAGGTACCGACCCAGCTTTAGCACAATTTGTGTATGATAATGGACATGGCCAATATTCTCATTTTTTTAAGGAAAGCAATAATAATTTATGCAGTCATGCACACATTTTGACAGATAATATGCTTCGCAGATTTGATGCTTCGCAAAAGTTGCAGACACCTTAACCAATATCAAAATGCTTTTTTGATGCAAAATTAATTTAAACAGCCATTTATTAAGAAACTTGAATAGGCCTGGGCTACTATAATAAAGAAAATTCGCTCTAAAAGTAAAACTAAATAAATTGCTAAATACTCTTGACACATGAAAGTGTAAAGCCTGCAGCCCACAACACGTGGAAAGTTATTGCATATCATATTTAAACCGTTTACTACGAATTTTATGTAATTTTGCTCACATGGATAATTGAATATTAATCAGATGATGTCATTACGCTGCTGTGCCGTCAGCCAATCGTTGCATTGCTGATCATGATTTCGAGGATCGATAGATCTATCCTTCACAACACACGCAGCGATCTCAGATCAGTTTATCCAGACATTTTAATCTAATTCGCGAACTTGTTTGAAGAACCAAATTAGCCAGAGATCAGAGTGGATTAGCCAAGATCCAGGATCTGCAAAATCCTCATTTAGATCATTGAAGCGAGGTACAAAGAACAGACCCAAGGACTTTAAGGGAGCTCTCAGATTTGAATGATGGATGAACAAATGTCTCAGGGGATTGGAATGACAATAACGTCATGAAGGGTGAGTAATTAATAACAGAATTTTCATTTTTGGGTGAACTAACCCTTTAATACAGGGTTTCTGCAGGTTTCACCAAGTCAAATTTCAGACTTATACAGGTCTAAACGCTAAGGATTTTTAAAATGTCCGAGCAGAATAAATTATTTTTACTTGCCCCATCAAAAAATGAATTCTAATTAGTAATTTCCTAGCCCCATATCTTTAAATAATGTGTCAAAACAAGCAGACCCTACTTATTTTTTTCAACATAACTTAAAAAAAACAACAACTAAATGTACGCACAACATTTAGGTAGCATGGTAACATGGGTAGCTTTACATAAACAAAGGAAAATTAAGACCTGTTTAAAATGATTTAAGTCCTACAAGACAGTATTTCAGTGAATTTGTGACTTTTTAAGGTCTAAAATTTTGCTTTTGAAATTTAAGACCATGCGGACACCCTGTAGTAGATTCCCTATACAGTATGTATTCAACAGTGGCTGCTGTTTGGGCTACAATTATAGCGCAGTGTGATTCTCTATTAAAACAATAGGCTATGCATTAGTAATAAATGCAATAAGACAGTTTTAACATCTACCTCATGCTGCACACAGACCATACGAACAGGTTAAGGTAAGCATTTTCATTTATTGAAATAGATGGCAACTGAACAAATTAAGGCTCATGAACAAACATCTTAGAAAGCACTGTAAATAAATGCATATTTGAAAAATATAAAAATAAAAATTACTAAATAAAAAAATCTGTTGTGAAGTCTAATGACCACAGACATCAGTGTAACATTTTTCAATGTGTTCAGTTCATTTCCAGTCATTCCATTTTAGAGTAGGGGGTCTCCACTTATCGCAGTTCATAACAAACATTCCCAATGAGTGGATTTCTATATGGAATTTGAGAGAGAGAGAGGCGTTCGGATATCAATCTCTGATGCTATAATATACATTTTTGTTATAGTATTGAAAATGACTAACAGCAGTACATAAAATAAATACGTTTTAATACATCTGCACAGTTGTATATGGCTTGTGTGAGGTGGTATAGAACTCATAAGTTGCATAATTAAGTAATATCCTCAACATTAATGGTGCATCACAGTTTTTGTAAGTCAAATTAAGCTTTTCTTTAGCAATAACCTATAAAGTAAGAAAAGAAAACAAAAATCACTGTCTTTGGTTATAAAACCATTGCATTAAAGAGTGGCATGCAAAAAGAAAGAAAGTTGTAATGGGCATTTGATTTTTATTATTTTTTCTCTATCAGGGTATGTTTGTCTTCATTTCAAATGTCCCATATCTTTTACACCCACAACTGGTGCTTCACATTTCTATCTCAAACCCGTTTGAAAAAATTAACTTTCCTCATCTGGTGGCTCAGTAGACTTACAAGGACGTTTGCTAGTGATAATTAAAAGTATAATATAATAAAGAAAATGCTCAGGTTGGCAGTCTTATATGAGGAACACATTTTGTTCCCTTTAGTGTTGTCTGTTTTTGCAGTCTTGGTCAAACGTTCTGAAAACGTATGCCTGTGAAATGTTTGCTAATATTAGATTTTTCTCACCAAATGAACATTGTAAAAGATATCTGTTAATGGACAGTTTCCATATTTTGTGGTGTTTTCTGTTTATTTATGGTTGTGAATTGCATTATGGGATGTTGATCTCTGCTCTGTCAACTTTTGATGTTGAAAATTCAACTCTAGAGACATTTTAGTAGTTTTATATAATATAATGTATAAGAAATAATATATAGAGAAGAAAGTAAGAAAATAAATAACAGAAATAACAACAGAAAATGTGTTGGCAGGTTATTACAAGGTTTTTGTACCGTAATATACAACACCAACCCAGACAATATATCCCTTTAAACTATTACAAATCTTAATAAAAGTCACTTTTTCAAACTTTTCAATGTTAAAAGTTGTTGGAAGAAAGATCAAGGTCCCATAATGCAATTTAAAAGCATAAATAAACAGGAAAAAATAAAATAAAAACATGAAGCATAAAATTCGGAAAACTGCTAATTTACAGATATTTTTTACAGTTCAGAAAATCGTCATGCTTACATTGTGTTACATTCTGCTAAGTAGCAGTGTTTCACATGTAAATGTGCTGTGATTTACACTAAAAAGTGAATGACTGAATGCTAGATTTTGCAGAATAGTTTCTTAATTTTGAGTTTCCTAAAATGGTTTAAGTGTAAAGGGTTCGCACAGCAAAAATGCATTCTTAAAAAGCATTTCTTACTTTTTGATTCAAAATCTAGAAATTCTTGAAACAAGATATAATTGCTTGAGAAGCAACGCTGCATGAGATATCAAAGGTTATTTAGGGGAGGCTGAAAAATAGTAAACTGACTTCTGCATGTGAATCCCTTAGCATGATTTATTTAAATACTCTCCTACCATGAATTTTGCATTTGAAAGGGGAAAGTCCTACAAATGCATTTGCAATAAGGTGAGCTACAAAAATAATCATAAGCATTTTTCACTGCACTCTTTAGTAAATCCTGATGTTTTCTGTAGTTGTTTGCACAGCAATGATGTACTAAAAATGGAAAATGTTTACATTTTTGACGTTTTGCATTTAGACGAACTGTGACGTTCACACAGATCAGCAAAAATGACCCCCCAAAAAATCAACATATTATTCATGCCAGGCCAGTAGGTGGCGATGTCAATTTGTACAGAAACATTATGCATCTGTCCACATATGGTCCTGTGGTCCATGATTTGGTTGTGATGTACTCTTGCATGCCTACAGACTGATCAAGTAATACGCATGTGCATAATGTCACCATTTTCATCAAATCATGATTTTGTAGTTCATTCATTTTTTTTCGGCTTAGTCCCTTTATTAATCAGGAGTCGCCACAGCAGAATGAACCGCCAACTTATACAGCAGATGTTTTACGCAGCGGATGCCCTTCCAACTGCCAAATGCAAACTGACCCAGCCGAGGCTCGAACCAGTGACCTTTTTGCTGTGAGGCGACAGCGCTACCCACTGCGCCACCGCACCACCCGCTTTTGTAGTTTACATCTACATAAAAAGTATAATTTGGCAGCATGGTGGCTCAGTGGTTAGCAATGTCACCTCACAGCAAGAAGGTCGCTGATTCGATGTGTTGGCGTGGGTTTCCTCCGGGTGCTCCGGTTTCCCCCACAGTCCAAAGTAATGCAGTACAGGTGAATTGAATAAACTAAATTGGCCGTGGTGTATGTGTGTGAATGAGTGTATGGGTGTTTCCCAGTACTGGGTAGCGGCTGGAAGGGCATCCGCTGCGTAAAACATATGCTGGAATTGTTGGTGGTTCATTCCGCTGTGGTGACCTCTGATAAATCAGAGACAAAGCTGAAGGAAAATAAATGAATATATGAATTTGAAGTATAATTGTCTTGCACTATTTACAGCCCCCATTTGGCATTACCATGTAAATGAACAGCCCAAAATATATATATTATTGTGCACGCAAAATATGCGAGATGGAATAAACACAAATAATACATATTATCTCATGAAGTGGGCGGTTCATTCCACTGTGGCGCCCTCTGATAAATCAGAGACTGAGCTGAAGGAAAATGAATGAATGAATCTTATGAAGTGTTGCTTCTTGTGTATATTAATCATATTTTAAGAATATCCAGGTATTTTTAGGCAGAATACAGTCAAAAAGGTCTAATTAAACCTTTTTTGTAGTGTGGAAAGCGATCAGTGGCAGATAGTACAAAAGATAGATGTGTAACAATTCAGTGTACTTTAACAAATATTATTTTGGGATTTAAAGTCCTAACGTACTTCAAGTTTACTTGGCCATTGTGCTATATAATCTATATAATCAAAACAACCAGTAAATGGCAGAATGTGCAGTGTTTATAATCTGGATTAAACGAAACAACATACTTGTGCTCTACTCAAGCACAAAATTAATCAAATTTACCAGTAAATCATAAACTGAAACAAAAATGAAGGCATTCATTACCAGAGAAGGTGCTGTTAAGAAGAATTCCTAGTCTTGGAATGTTCTCATTATATATTTATTTAATTGTTCACCCAGGTAAGTAATAGTGTTAATCTCTGTATATTTGTCTCATTTCTCCTGCTCTCGTAAAACAGTATAACTGAAAAAGTTCAACCATCACACAGATACACAGACACAAAACACTACAAGAGCACATTCACTACATGTATTTCTTTTTTAAAAACCAATAGGCAAAATAGCCCATCCCTCCGAGAGAGCCCATAAGGAAGGATGCCCCGAAAAAGGACGGCGGCTTCTTTTTTACCATTCGGAAAGCATTGGGTAGAACTGCCGAAAGCAGGGTGGTGTGGATGTCCCCCAATACCTTGCGGAAGGCGTAGCGCTTCTGCACCCGCTCAAAAAAACGACTGCAGGTTCGGTCGGCTCCCGTCCTCCCAATATTTCCTCGAGAGTCCCAAGAACTTGAGCCTGTGCAACGTGGCTCCAAGACAAATATCAGCTAGTGTAAAAGTAGGTCCACAAAGCCATAATTCACACTTTTGACCTGCACAGGAAGAAAAGACAGCCTGTAGATCAGGGGTGACTAAATTTTTTCTAATGAAGGGCCAAAAACCAAACTTGATTGAGGGCTGTGGGCCAAAGGTAAATATATCAAACTGTATTACATCAAAGTTTCCATGAATAATTTCCTAATTTATTTCCTAATATTTATAAATAACTAGAAAATATTGCTTTAAATTATATTAACTAACGTAGTATATTTTTTAAAATATAATAAAATATCATATTAATATAATATAATATAATTATAAAAAATAAAAAATACCATTAATATAATGGAGTTAAATGCGGAATACACTAAGTTGCACCTGCCTTTGCCTTGATCTGCTCGCCGATGTCTTGTGCATTGCCCTCTATCCGTCGGGTGACAGTATTTATATTTTAGTCATTTACAAAACAAAAGAAATTACAAAACAAACAAACAAAAAGTTACATTAAATTTGAAATGACAATCTCTGTCAAAGATATTTGCCCCAGCCACCTCCACAACATTCTCCCTCTCTTCTTAAATGGGATGGTGGGCCAAATCAAAGGTTAGATTGGGCCAACTTTGGCCCACGGGCCCTAGTTTGGGCATCTCTGTTGTAGATGTTCATGAAAAAGCTAAATCATATAAAGCAGCTCTTAAAGCTACAGTTTCTAATGATTGATAAATAAATCAATAAATAAATGCATACATACAGAGATGTGAGTTGTTATCACTTACAGGAATTACTTGACTAAAAACAGTTCAATACTCTCAAGATTTTATCGGTAATGGTCATATGCAAAATATTTTGGATTTCATGTTTATTTAATAAAAGGCCAGCAAAAACATAAATATTACTTACTCCCCTGACGCATATATTTAATTATTAAGAGGCCCAAAAGTCTTTTATATATATAAGTCAGAATTATTAGCCCCCCTTTGAATTTTTTTTTCTTTTTTTTATATTTCCCAAATGATGTTTAACAGAGCAAGGAATTTTTCACAGTATTTCTGATAATATTTAAAAGTCTTATTTGATAAAGTCTTATGATAAAGTCTTACCATTTTAAGGTCAAAATTATTAGGCCCTTTAAGCTATTTATGTTTTTCGATAGTCTACAGAACAAACCATCGTTATACAATAACTTGCCTAATTACCCTATCCTGCCTAGTTAACCTAATTAACCTAGTTAAGCCTTTAAATGTCACTTTAAGCTGAATACTAGTATCCTGAAAAATATCTAGTAAAATATTATGTCCTGCCATCATGGCAAAGATAAAAGAAATCAGTTATTAGAAATGAGTTATTAAAACTATTATGTTTAGAAATGTGTTGAAAAAAAATCTTATTTCTGTTAAACAGAAAATGGGGAAAAAATTAACAGGGGGCTAATAATTCTGACTTCAACTGTGTATATATATATATATATTTAAATATACTTATATATATTTTTATATACTCCCCGTGTTCGCGTGGGTTTCCTCCGGGTGCTCCGGTTTCCCCCACAAGTCCAAAGACATGTGGTATAGGTGAATTGGGTAAGCTAAATTGTCCGTAGTGTATGTGTGTGAATGAGTGTGTATGGATGTTTCCCAGTGATGGGTTGCAGCTGAAAGGGCATCCGCTGCGTAAAACATATGCTGGATAAATTGGCAGTTCATTCTGCTGTGGAGACCCCAGATTAATAAAGGGACTAAGCCGAAAAGAAAATGAATGAATGAATATATTTAAATATACTTATATTACTCACACACACACACACTTATAATAATAATTCCTTACATTTATATAGAGCTTTTCTAGACACTCAAAGCGCTTTACACAATGGGGGGGATCTCCTCATCCACCACCAGTGTGCAGCATCCACCTGGATGACACAACGGCAGCCATATTGCACCAGACCGCACATCACACACCAGCTGATTGGTGGAGAGGAGACAGAGTGATGAAGCCAATTGTCATATGGGGATGGTTAGGAGGCCATGATGGACAGATTTGGCCAGGATGCCGGGGTTAAACCCCTACTCTTTTTCGAAGAACATCCTGGGATTTTTAACGACCACAGAGAGTCAGGACCTCGGTTTAACGTCTCATCCGAAAGACCGCACCCAATGAGCAGTATAGAGTCCCCATCAATATACTGGGGCATTAGGACCCACACAGACCACAGGTTGAGCACCCCCTGTTGGCCTCACTAACACCACTTCCGGCAGCAGCCTAGCTTTCCCATGTGGTCTCCCATCCAGCCCTGCTTAGCTTCAGTGGGTGACCGTGTGAGAGTTGCAGAGAGCTGGCTGCCGGCAGCATTTCTGGCATATTTCATATTATATTATAATCTGAAGAGAACAACACAATATAGTTATACTTTAAGAAAGCATAAAATGAATAAAGCAAAGAAGGCCTTCATTCATAAGCTAATGTAAATACAGTTGAAAATTACACATGGATGTGAATTCTTGTGATTTACAGGAATCATAAAATGCACCTATAAAACAAATTCCTTCCCAGTGATATGTTGCAGCTGGAAGGGCATCCGCTGCGTAAAACATATGCTGGATAAATTGGCGGTTCATTCCGCTGTGGCGACCCCAGATTAATAAAGGGACTAAGCCGAAAAGAAAATGAATGAATGAATGAAAACAAATTCCACTTTTACACTAGGTCTGCACAATATACGGTTTTAGCATCGATATCGCAATGTGTGTGTCTGCAATAGTCACATCGCAGGATCTGCAATATTGAATTGGCATAATTGATCAGCACAAAAGTTGAGAATACATGAGATATGAGATTTGTGGAGTCATTGCAAAGTATAACCATTACAGTCTGAAAGTTTATCATGTGTTTTAAAGGCATTTCAAGAAAGTTTAAAACATTCGGGCACAAAAAGGTAAATTTGTAACTTTGTATTATTTTTGTAACTTTTGTAACTGAATTATTAATATAATGAAGACTATATAGCGTTATTTTAGATTTCATTATTCAATTTTTGTACCTGAATACAGTTTGAGTCTCTGAAAAAAACAAAAAGCACTGTTTGACTCTTTTTCTTTGCTCTATTGTATTATTTCCGTTACAAAATCAACCCAATCAATTTAAATTAAGGATTTCTTTCCAAATAGAGCTATTCAAGCTATCTGGTGAATTTTTATTTATATCACAATTTATATCGCAGAGAAACAAAATATCGCAATGCCAGATTTTTCCAATATCATGCAAGCCTAATATATCCATACATACATGTAAAAGGCACATAACTGTTACACAAAATGAAGAACTTTGTGCAAGAAATGTACTGCATAAACAAAAAATAAATAAAATAAAGAAAACATAAATAACTTTATTATATTATGAATATGTATTTGATTTATTTATATTTACTTTTCTTTTTTAATTAATGTTTCTTTAATAAAATAACTTTAAATATGTTTTTATATTCTATTTTATTAGGGTTATTGCAATATTATTTGATTGTGATTTTTTAAAATTAGTTTAAAAGAAAAAATATCAGAGCACATACCTTGATATTCCAGTTTTCTTTTTTCCAGCTCTGCCTCTACTTGGTCTAGTACCATCGCCAACTCTCCAAGAATGTTTTTCAGGTAGTTCACATTGTCGTGGTCCAAGATCTTTGCCTACAAAATGTAAATATTCAAGACAGGCTTTTATTTCATTTTAAGATACTTTTTCCAATGTTTCAGCTCAGATACCATTTACACTCACAGGCCACATCTGTCAACTGCTCATTAATACAAATATCTTATCAGGCAGATGGTCAAGATGATCTGCTGAAGTTCAAGCCAAACATCGGGAGGAGGAAGAACGTGATGACTTATTTCATGGCATGAATGTCATTGCCAGACTGGCTGATCTGAGTACTCCAGAAACTGATGATCTTCTATCATTTCTACTAGGTTTACAAAAAATGGCCCAAAAAAGAAAAAAGTGAAGTTCTGTGGATGTCAATGCATTTTTTGATGCCAAAGGTTTGAGGAGAAAGAACAGGCTAGTTTGAGCAAATAAAAATGCAATAGTAACTAAAGAATAAAATAAAATATCACAAGATGTAACCTAGATATGAAGCAGAACTGAAGCATTTCTGGCATATTTCATATTTCAGGGTCTTGAGGTTGTTATAGGTTGTGATATTAATCCCATGTGATCAGTGCTTTAGTAAACATAAACTGCAAGCATGTCTATTTTTTTATTAGAGACACATTACATATGTGACCATGGAGCATATGTTCATATGTTGCATGGGTATATTTTTGCAAGAGCCAAAAACAAAAACGTTGTATGGGTCAAAATTATAGATATTTCATTTATGCCAAAAAACATTACAAAAATATTACAAAAAATTGTTTTATGAAAATATTTGATACATTTCCTTCTGTAAATATATCAAAACTCTATTTTTAATTAGTAATGTGCATTGCTGAGAACTTCATTTGAAAAAAAATTTTTACGCAATTTTCTCAGTATTTTGATTTTTTTGGAACTCTCAGATTCCAGATTTTCAAATTGTAGTGCCTCAGCCCAATACGAATCAATGTAAAGCTTATTTATAAAACTTTCAGATAATGCATGAATCTCAATTTCCAAAATTGACACTGGTTTTGTGGTCCAAGGTCACATATTTTGTTGTTCATGGTAAAATGACTTGAACAGTAAAAAAAAACCCTGCAAGGTGGCACCGATTGCCTTGTAGGCAGTGCACTGACATATAGCACCATTACGCTTTGGGCATTTTTGATCCTATCCTAATAAAAGTCAAACCCCCCAAATATTTATCTTAAAAAAAGAGAAAAAATCCACCATCAATATTAAGATAAATTTGGATTGCAATGGATTGATAGAAGCAACAATTAAATAAACTATTTAAAAATAAAATGTGTCAGGAAATGGGGGAAACTCCAGTATAAATGTTGCCTAGGACCTCCAAATGTGTAAAATCATCCCTGCTGAGCCACACAACATGTCAAACAGCAGCAGAAGAAGACACACACACACTCCTGACAGCTGAAAACACAACACTGAGGCTACAATTCACACAGAAGATTCAAACAATTAGATATAAGACAACAGAAGTTTGAAAAAAACAACACAGACAAGATGACCTGAGGAACAACCCGCCGATGACCTACTCAGACCTGCAGATTTTCAGACATCCAGCGATTTCAGACATCCAGCTGTTTCAACCCTCCGACACCCAGACTGCATCTCTTCACAAGACGTTTGGCCAGAGGAGAACTGGTTTTCTTCGAGGTTCTTTTTCCTTCACTTTCGTCAATTGGTGAAGTTTGTTCCTCGCAGTGACATTTGCATTATAATGAACTGAACTAGGGGTTGCACGTTTGCGTAAAACATATGCTGGATAAGTTGGTGGTTCATTCCGCTGTGGCGACCCCTGATGAATAAAGGGACTAAGCCGAAAAGAAAATGAATGAATGAATGAATGAACTGAACTAGGGCGGCATGGTGGCACAGTGGGTAGCACAATCGCCTCACTGCAAAAAGGTCGCTGGTTCGAGCCTCGGCTGGGTCAGTTGGCATTTCTGTGTGGAGTTTGCATGTTCTACCCGTGTTCGCGTGGGTTTCCTCCGGGTGCTCCGGTTTCCCCCACAAGTCCAAAGACATGCGGGTATAGATGTTTGGGTTAGCTAAAATTGGCCATAGTGTATGTGTGTGAATGGGAGTGTATGGGTGTTTCCCAGTGATGGGTTGCAGCTGGAAGAGCATCCATAAAAAACATATGCTGGATAAGTTGGTGGTTCATTCTGCTCTGGAGACTCCAGATTAATAAGGGGACTAAGCCGAAAAGAAAATGAATGAATGAATGAATTGAACCAGATCAGTATTGACAATATCCACCCCTTTATGACCACAGTGTACACACCTTGCAATGGCAAATTAAAACAAGATAATGCACCATTTCACAAAGCTCAAATCATCTCAGACTGGTTTCCTGAAGGTCACAAAATCTTAATCCAGCCATAGATTGGATTATAAATGTTCAACCTTCAAATCTGCAGCTTAGTGATACTGTCATGTCAGTATGGACAAAAATATTTTTTAAATCAAGCACCTTTTTAAATCTATCCCATGATAAACTGAGCCAGTACTGAAGAAACCAACAACACAGGCTAAAGGCTGATTTATACTTCTGCGTCAAACGCACGCGTATGCTCTGGCGCAGACTACGCGTGGTCGCATAGCCCTCGCTGTGGCCGTTGGTGACGCTGACGCGCACCACTCAAAAAATGTGACTACACGTCGCAACGACGCGTAGCGCAAGCTCTGTGATTGGTCGGCTTGGTATCGTTGTCGAGTGTGGGCGGAGGTGACAGCCACGCGAGCCCGATGGAGGGAGTGTTTACAAGTGTGGAGTCCGGTGAAGGAGCTACAGATGGAAACGTAACGGTTACTAAAGTAACCCTCGTTCCCCGAGGGGGGGAACGGAAATGCTATGTGGAAACTTCCACTATGGGGATTTCGTCAGAAAGCCAATCATTCTGAAGAGTAATTAAACGGGCCAATGAAATGCCAATGAGTTGGCGGTGTCAGCGTGTGCAGCTGGCAGCAATCACAATCAGCTTGTGAATAAGAATGCCGGCTGTGCCACACAACAACACCTTTTCTAGCTGAAGAAGCCGAACTACAGCTGTCAGCTAAGGCGCAATCCCTGTGGCGAAGGAACATAGCATTTCCGTTCCCCCCCTCGGGGAACGAGGGTTACTTTAGTAACCGTTACGTTCCCCAGCGGGAGGGGAACTACAATGCTATGTGGAAACTTCCACTATGGGGAAATCTATGGAAAACGCCACGGTGATTGAACCTTACCACGTCGCTGGTGAGAGGTTTGCCAGGCTCCGGCGTGAGCGCACCATCATCACCAGAGACACAGCCCACCAACGTGTCCCCTGGCCCTAACTTACCTTACTTACCTGTGAAGCACTTAAAGGCTTATTTATATTTTTTGGGGAGTCGTAAAAAATACACCTAGTTAAGATACTAGGAATTTTAAATTACGACAGTACGTTGGGAAGCGTGCAGTCCCGATAGGGAGGACGCTGCGGAGGCCACCTGCTGCCCAATGGGGAGACCTGGTGGCAGGAAGACATATGGACTAACCCTGAAAAGGGGGAGAACACATATGAAGGATGGTTAGCGGGGAGGGAAGACACGGTCCCGCCTAAGAGGAGGAACTACACCGTGGCTGAATGAAGCATATGGGATCGCCAGCGGGGATCGCGCATAGCAGGCACCTATACCCAGAACGCGGGCTGACCAAGTGGGCATGCCAACTAAGTAATGGGCCAGGCACCTGACTCCTCCGCTGAGTCAGATGCTGGGGGCCTCGGAGGAACTCTGCAGGGTTCGCCAAATGGGGAACTCAACTGAACAGAGTGAATAAGCGCACGAATCTCTGTGTTAGAGAGAAAGGCGCAGCAAGCGTGTTTCAACACCGTACTGAATTTCCTCATTCACTGGCGTATCCAGCACACGTGAGGAAAATCAGCCCACTCAAAGATTATAGAATCTTTACGAATGTATTAGGTGTCGCCCAGCCCGCAGCTCTACAGATGTCTGTTAGAGAGGCGCCGCGTGCTTACGCTAAAGAGAAGGCGATACTCTTAGTCGAGTGCGCTCTCACTCCCGGGGTACGCGGCTCACCCTGGCATAGAAAAGCGAGGGAGATGCCATCCACTATTCAGTGGGCCAACCTCAGAATGGATACGGCACTTCCCGTCTGCCGATCATAAAAGGAGCTGCTTAGAGTCTAATGCGGTCACAAGCGCCGAGCGCGAACAGGACACAGCAAAGAAAGGGGCTGGGTCTGCCTCCTCCGTGGGCAGCGCTTGCAGGTTCACTACATAGTCTAAAGAAGCGCTGTAGGAACCTCGGGCACCTAGGTGGACCGGGGTCTCAGGAAAACGTGAGAGTGGGCCGGCCCGAATTGCTGGCACACTTCGCTGACCGAAAATGCCTCCAGATACCCGACCCTCTTGAGCGAGGCTAACGCGACCAGCAGAGCTGTCTACCTGGACAGAAAACTTAAAGATACTGAGTCGAGTGGATCGAGCAGACCTCTCCTAAGAGAGATCTCCAAGTGGGTATGAGAGGGGGACAGGATTGATTTAATTAACCAGCGTCTCGCGCCTCTGGGAACTGGATGATGAGGCGATGCTTTCCCAGCGCGCCGCCATCCCCGCGTCCTCAGAGCGGGGATGATCGTAACGCCAACCCCTCAGTGCGAAGGGGACAGCCTTAGCTCAGCCACCTGAAGGAGGAAAGCATCACACTGATCTGGCATGTCCGGCGTCCTTCTCGGAGAGAAGTACACCACACAGCGAATAGACTCCACTTCAGGGCGTAGGCATGCCTCGTAGAGGGTGCTCTAGCCTGAGTGACGGTGTTAACCACCGAACCGTTAAGTCACCTAAGTCCTCCACGCTCCATCTATGGACCTTACACGTGATTCCAGAGATCTGGGCGCGGGTGCCAGATGGTGCCTGTTCCAAAGAAGAAGGAGCTTCTTCAAAGGGATATGCCAGGGAGGGGCCGTCACGAGGAGAGAGCTGAAATACAGATCAGATTGAGCCAGAGGCGCAATAACAGACCTGGTCCTCGTCCTCCCTGACGTAACACAGTATCTGCGAGTAGGCTCACTGAAGAGAAATGCGTATTTACGCACGCCCAGGGGCCAGCTGTGTTAGCCAGCGCGCAGAGCGCACCTATAACAGCTGGACAGCCGGGGGTGGAGTCTCAGTTTTCCCGGGCGTGAACTGCCGTGAGAGCGCATCAGCTGCACGGTTGAGTTCGCCGGGGGAAAAAAATGGCACGCAGCGATTCCGCTGCGAATGACTCCGGAGGAGCAGACGGCGAGCGAGCTGAGACATGCGGCGAGAGCGGATATACGCCATCGTCGCCGTGCTGTCCGTCCTGACCAGCACGTGTTTCCCCTCTAGCACCGGTAAAAACAGTGCAGCGCGAGATACACTGCCAACAGCTCCAGGCAATTAATATGCCAATGCAACCGGGTTCCTTCCACGAACCCGCAGCTGCATGCCCGCAACACACGGCCCCCCAGCGCGTACTGGAAGCATCCAGTAGAATGGACACTTGTTCTAGAGGCACACAGGCCTGTAGAAACGCAGGGTCCGTCCAGAGGCTGAGGGCACGGCGACACAGCGGAGTGACAGTCACCCGGTGCGTGCCCGCGTGCCATGCGCGTCTAGGGACCTGATCGGGAAGCCAATGCTGAAGCGGTCTCATATGGAACAGCCCGAGCGGCGTGAAGCGGCCACGGATGCCATATGCCCCAGGAGCCTCTGAAATGATATCAGTGGGACCACAGTTTTCCTGTCTAACTCTCTCAGACAGGTCAGCATCAGCCCAGCGCGCTCTCGAGGGAGGCGCGCCGTCATGGTGATCAAGTCCAGCTCCAACCCGAGAAAAAAGATGCTCTGCACGGGGGCGAGCCTACTCCTTTCTCGGTTGACCCGAAACCCCAACAGGTCGAGGTGCCGGAGCACCCAGTACCTGTACATAATCAATTGATCCCGCGAGTGAGCTAAAAAGCCAGTCATCAAGATAATGGAGTATGCAGATGCCCGCGAGCCGAAGGGGCATTAGGGCATCCTCCGCGAGCTTCGTGAAAACCCGCGGAGACAGGGAGAGCCAGAAAGGGAGGACTTTGTACTATCATGCTCGACCCTCGCACGCAAACCGCAGCCGGTGGCGTGGGAAAATGGAGAAATGAATGTACGTGTCCTTCAGGTCTATCGCTGCAGACCAATCCTGAGGACGGACGCACCGGGGGATGTGCTTCTGCATGAGCATTCTGAGCGGCTGCTTGTAAGGCAGCGGGTCAAAATGCGCAGAACTAGGATTGGTCATAACCCACTGCTCTTTTAGGGTACGATGAAGTACAGACTAAAAAGCCCATACCTCATCTCGGCTGGAGGGACCGGCTTGATTGCATCCTTCGCCAGGAGGACAGCAATCTCCTCGCACAAGAGAGGGGCGGACACAGGGCTGACACCTGGTGTAATACACGCCCGTGAACTTGGGGGACCGTTTAGCGAACTGAATCGCATAGCCGAGTCTGATTGTCCGAATGAGCCATCGCGACGGGCTGGGCAGCGCTAACCAGGCTGGCAGAGCCCACGCGAGTGACATCATCGGTGCAATCACTGATGCACCAGCGGTGGGGCAGCACGGGATGGGAGAGCTCACCCCGGGAGGCATGCGTCCCAAGGAAGAACGGAAGTTAAGAGGTTTAATCTTAACTTCGTCCCAAGAGCCCGCAGGGCGGCTAGGAGTGCGAGAGAAAGGAGCCCGTCCTCTGGCACTCACAGAGCCTGTGGCGAAGAGCACCGATCCTGCGAGCTGGAAGGCATAGCGTCCCATACTGGCAGTGTTCGGGCTATCACACCCGGAGAGAGGAAAAAATTGCTCTTAAAAAATTTAGTAGCCATACGGCCTTTTTGTTAATGATATGGGTGTCCCTGGCCCTCCGCCAGGGAAAGAGCAAACATCCTTTTCTCCGAGTGGCCCGTCTCAGGGACGCTTCGCGGTCCGTACTGGACTTAGCGGCGCCCTGAGGCGGGGGGCGGTGATCGTCTGTGAGGTGCTCAACGCTGCCGCTTAACCAGTTGAACGGACAGGGCGGCGGAGCAGATTTTGGAGCCACAGACGAGCGCCCTCGGCGAGAAGCAGCCAAAGTGGACGAATCGATGGGGAGAGCGGTTTTTGAGCCCGCCGATCGCACTTGACTACTCTTTCACCGAAGTGAATTCCTGGGTGAACTCACCCCGGTGTCGCCGAACAGGCCAGCCTGGGATATGGGTGTGTTAAGAAAGCGAACTTTGTCAACGACACGCATATCTGCCAGGTTTAGCCAGAGGTGGCGTTCCTGGACCACTAGTGTGGTCATCGTCCTTCCCAGGGCACTCGCAGCCGACCTGGTGTTTTTAGAGCAAAGTCGGTTGCAGTGCGTAGTGCATTAAGCCTGGGTCGGAACCTTCCTCATGCCGCTGGGCCAGCGCTTGGACTAGCCATAGCAAGCAAAACGGAAGCAGCCTGGCCTGCAGCAGTGTAGGCTCTGGCCCTGAGGGATGCAGACAACCTACACGCTTTGGACGGGAGCCGAGGCTAACCACGCCAGGAAGGGGCACCACACGGGCAAGATTGACCGCGCTAGCACACTCGACCTGGGGTTTTGCCTCGTACCCCCTGGCTGCTCCGTCATCGAGGAAGGTGAGGGCGGAGCGCACGCAGACCGGGCAGAAAAAGGTGCCCTCAGCGCTGCGTGAACTTACTGTGCACCTCTGGGAAGAAGGGGACGGGAGGCTTAGAGGGTTTCCCCTTCTTATCCTCCACGTAACACCCGTCTAATCGGTCCGGCGATGAAGCTGGGGGACAAGCCATCTCCAGCCTCGTCGCCGAAGCAGCCCGGGTTAGCACGGCCATCATATCAGATGCCATATCCGGAGCCTCGCTTACCACCCCTGAGGGAGGAAGCGGGTCCGAATTGTCATCGGAAAATGACAGCCCACCCTCCGATGCAGCGATGGACATCTGGTCCTCGGTGTCATCGAGTGAGAGGGCGACCCTCCCGAAGGATGGTGCGCTTCTCTCACTCGAAGCTTGGATGGAGCGCGCTGAGGAATGGGAGGTCCGCAAGCCCGAGGGCGGCGGATTGACCCCCACTGTGACCCTCAGATCTGCCCGAGTGCCAACCGCTACTTGCGGGGGACAACAGGGGTGGTTCGCCCTTTTGCAAGAGCGAGCCGCGATCTTAGCTGCGCAACAGACATGCCATCGCAGTGATGGCATGCGCTGCCCGTGAGCACCGCATTAACATGCTGGTCCCCCAGACATGCAATACAGTGCTCGTGCCCATCATCCGTGGACAGGAAACCACCGCATCCAGAAACGCACGGTCGGAACGACGTCTTTAAAAAGATGCGCTGCACGACCGTGTTGCTCTTTTAGGAAATTTGCTTAAATTTATACGCACCGCTCTTGAAGTACCGGTCCAGCGAAACGCCCAGGGACAGGAGAAACCCAGCTCGACCACCGCTGCTCGCGTTGTTGCTCGCGCTGGAACCGGGAGAAATCAGCCTCTCAGAAGACGGCAGCTTTCTCTCACTCTCTCTCGAACAAAGTCGGAGGATGACAGCAAAACGTCTCTTTCAGACTGCACATGAGGCTTCTGAAAGCGAAAAGGTGTTGTTGTGTGGCACAGCCGGCATTCTTATTCACAAGCTGATTGTGATTGCTGCCAGCTGCGCACGCTGACACCGCCAACTCATTGGCATTTCATTGGCCCGTTTAATTACTCTTCAGAATGATTGGCTTTCTGACGAAATCCCCATAGTGGAAGTTTCCACATAGCATTGTAGTTCCCCTCCCGCTGGGGAACTATTGTTTTGTGTTTACCTCATGATTAAAGTTGTTGCACGTCCGCCGATTCCCGCCTCAAAATGAGCGAGTTTGAGCCACTTGCACATTAAGGTAGCATTTAGAAAAAACAAAACACCATCGAAGAAACTCGACACAGAGGAACATAAACACCTACTGCCAGCTAGCGTTTCGGTATAAATGCAGAAGTATAAATGCACGGCTACGCGCATTGCATGCGCCGTGGGTCATGCCGATCACTCGACGGAGAAGTATAAACCAGGCTTTATTGGAAATACTTGATTCAAGCTACATTTTTACAAACTGTTTTGTTGCAAGTTTCAGCCGACAAATCCATTAGAGGGGGGTATCTATATTTTTGCGAATCTGAAAGGTGTTACTTAGGCTGTGCATTGTTAAACACACAATTGACACGTCCTTCTTGAAGAGGTCCATGAGAAGGCAGGGTTTGTTGTATCGCCTGCAATCAACTGACCTAAACCCTTCCCTAAATCCAACCAATAGTGTTTTTAAAAGCAAAGTGACAGAAAACTGCATTGCAGCCACATGGTTTTACCACAATACGTTGTTTCATCTCAAGTCCAACACTGTACAAAGTGAGCCACCGAGCAAGCTGACCACAGCAGAAAAGTTGTCCATGTGGAGATAAACAGGTGAGGCAATCAAATTCGATTAAAAATCATAGACATCTTTAAGCTGTTTTGTGGTATTTATTGGGTGTTGTGCAAAGAACTGCATGCAAACAATCCTTTGTTCATCAATAATATGTCATTACTAAATATGTAAATATCATTAGTGTGAAAAGGAACAAAAGTGGCTGGTGCCATACTACTCCCTAGCCTTCATTTTACCAAGTAACTGCAGTCAATCGTATGTCGAAATATGTTTTTGAGATTTCACAAAAATGTAGACTGAAGCAGATATTTCCAATGAGCCTGTATTGAGGAAAAAGTGGGTCCAACTTGGCATATCTAATAGTGGCCGGAGAGTATATGCTATAAGATCCATCCAAAGTCTGATATACATCATGCATGCAATAAAACTGCTGGCTTACCATGAGCTTTTTCTGCTTGGAGAGGTATGGTTCTGTCAGCTGAGGCTCCTCGTGGTCCAACTTCATCAGTTCAGACGCTGCATTGGCCAAATGTCCTGAGAGAAATCAAAGCAAATTGTCTGCATCAGGCTTTTATCTGGATACACATTTATGTTGTAAACCCCTAGAAATCGGCACAGTCATACAGGTTTTATAGGAGTTCCTTCTCCATGAGTTATCTATAGTTAATTTTGTCAGGCGGCCCACTGTGAACTGGCACTTTTTTCTGCATGGTTTTAAGGCTCCTGACAACTAATTAAGGAATTTAATAAGACTTTACACATAAAATCAAAGCAGTGACTGTGATAAACAACACCTATCGTAAGGGCTTCCCTCCAAGTTATGAACCGTAAAAGAGATTTATTTGCAATTATGCCTGGTTTCCATGACTTTACATGATTTACTTTGCTGCAATACATTGGCGGGATCAACTCTTTGGCTTGATTTACATTGTATTGGCATGTTACATAATAGGTGAGCAATGCGGGTTTACAGCAGATCCAATATCAATGAACTCTGAATAAATAGGCCAGCATTAGCGCATTTGAGTGCGAGTAAGCCATGCCAATCCACAGCCAACATGTGAGACAGCAGTTTTCATGAAATCTGAGAAATAAATTCTAAGCAGGTTTTGCAAAGAGATTTTGATTTCTACACTCTTAAGGGGGCAGTTCACACAATGCACTGGATATTGTAGTTAACCAAACAGTTTGTGATCCTCATTTATTAGTATTACATAAATACAGGGCTTCATTAAGGGGTTTCACAGAACAATCATTCTGATTCCTCAAAGAACTTAACATTCTTAAAATGACAGTTCCACAGATGTTCTGAATCAAAGGTTCTGAATACATTTTATTCCAATGCCATTAGAGCACAAGTGGATTTAAAAATCCATTCATTGTTCCATAGGGGGCGAAACGGTGGCTCAGTGGTTAGCACTGTCGCCTTACGGTCGCTGGTTCGAATCCCGGCTGGGTCAGTTGGCATTTCCGTGTGGAGTTTGCATGTTCTTCCCGTGTTCTCCTCCGGTTTGCATGTTCTCCTCCGGGTGCTCCGGTTTTCCCCACAGTCCAAAGACATGCGCTATAGGTGAATTGAATAAACTAAATTGGCCGTAGTGTATGTGTGTGAATGAGTGTGTATGGGTGTTTCCCAGTACTTGGTTGCAGCTGGAAGGGCATCCGCTGTGCAAAGCATATGCTGGATAAGTTGGCGGTTCATTCTGCTGTGGCAACCCCTGATGAATAACGGGACTAAGCCGAAGAAAAATGAATGAATGTTCCATAGGGAAACAGATTTTCAACAATAACTGATAAATCTTTAAAGATGGACCTGTTTGAGCTCTGACCCCATGCTGTTAACATATATTGATCTTCTTGTTTATCAATCATGTTTAAAAGCAGAATTTGTATAGAAAAACTACATTACCCATGATGCTGTACAGAAAATTCCACCAATCAAAGTACACCAAAAATTACATTTGGCCCCGCCTTCACTAATTTTCCTTCGGCTTAGTCCCTTTATTCATCAGGGGTCGCCACAGCGGATTGAACCGCCAACTATTCCAGCATATGTTTTACACAGGATGCCCTTCCAGCTGCAACTCAGTACTGGGAAACATCCATACACACTCATTCACACACACACACTATGGCCAATTTAGTTTATTCAATTCACCTATAGCGCATGTCTTTGGACTGTGGGGGAAACCGAAGCACTCGGAGGAAACCCACATGAACACGGGAAGAACATGTCACCCTCTTTTTCTACTTCTTTCCTTCAAATCAAAGTTTGTAATGTTGTAATTCTCCCTGTAGCTGATTGGTTCGGTTCATTGCTACCCTCTAAAAAATGTGTCCATATTTGACCCAGTGTTGGGTTACAACATCCTAGCACTTTTTTAGAGTGTAATAATATATTACAAAGACTTTTCTCTATGGGAAAAATGAACAAAAGAAAACAACCAATCCCAGCTGTGTTGAAAAAGTTGCCAGTCACGTGCAGTCGTATACAGCACACCAGTATATGTCGCTCACAAATAAACAAACATTCATTGCATTGATAAATAGTCTCTTTAGTAGGGATTATTGGTGCGCTGAATTGTAGTATCACTTACTACGTATTTCAGCAGTGGCGTACTTTGGGATCATGGAGTCGGTGGTGAGTTCAGGATGAAGAATGCATCCATGTGTGTAAGCATCCATGGGCAGCCCGTCCAGCAGCTCGCGGTACTGCTGGACTCTTGCATACATGGGAGTGCCTTCATTCGGAATCAGCTGGGCTACTGTGTCTGGAAAAACATACACACACAGATAGATGGTAAGTATTCTATACATAAATATATCTATATGCAATTCTTTTGATATGATCATATTTTCTGCCTGGTGTGCATGTGTCTAGGGAGAGAATGGTGTGTTTTATTTTTTATGATTTGATTTTTAATGATTTTTTTACTTGCAAATAATGCAGATGAATACCAAATACAGAGCATTAACATAAAAGCAGAACAATACAAAATAAATAAATACAAAAAATAAATAATGTCATATAAATTGAGTAAATAAACAAAACCAAAACACATACAAAAAAAAAAAAAAAAGTGGGTGAGGGGTTGCCAATATCACAGCCTTAAATATTACTTTGTCTCGTTACATGTTTGCTAGCATTGTGGGTCACAGAAGTTTAGAAATTTTCCCCATTTATCAAAATAAATTTCAATCCTTCCATGTAAACTGTAGGAAAGTTTCAATGGTGTGTTTTATTGTTATTATTATTATTATTATATTTAGGTAGTGTTGTATTTATTTTTAGAATTATTTAAGGGCTTTTTTATTTTCATTCAAATTTTTACATATTTTTTTATTTGTTGTATTTTTCATACTTACTTTAGTTTTTTATATATGTACATAGTTTTATTTTTGTTTTAGTTATTTACTAGCAATTTCAGAATGAAAATTGTTTCTACATACACTTTGTTCAATGAAGATGGGAATAAACCTGTTACAATTTAAGTTTTCTTTAATAAAATCACATGACATGGTCTTACAAAATATATTTCATATTATTAATATTTCATATTTTTTGTTTGCAAAACAGTAAGTAAGAGGTGTAGTCTGAATTTAATATTTATTCTTTTTTTTTCCCATGATAAAAAATTATAATAATTAAATAAAATAAATTATAAATTAAAATAATTTTTTAAAAATAATAATTTTCAACTGCTGATCATTACTTTATCCAACAAAAGATCAAAATATCTCTCTGTTATCCTACATCACACAAACAACTGAAATATCCCACTCCTCCAAAACACACACGCACGCACACAAAATCTGCACTGACTCTCAGCAGCATCACCATCCATTTGCCATTTGACTTCATTATAAATTAAAGCTGTGTACAGCCATTGGAAATTGCATTGGCCTGTAACATATGATCCAGCACAACACGTATGAACATGTTTTTCATATGTATTCTTTAGGACATTATCACAAATCCCCAATTTATGTAAAGCAAGATTGAATGGCATCTAAAAGTGAGTGTAAAATAGCAAAATAATAAACATAACACTAAATATTAAACTGTTTTAAAAGAGTAAATATTATGCCTAATGCATTTAACAAAGATTAAAAAAATTTAATTGTAGTAAATGTAACAACTTTTATTCAGTACAAAGAAACAACAAATAAGTAAGCAAAAAAAATAAAAAAATAAACAACAACAAAAAAACGGTCTCTGTTTAGATCTGATGAAGACATTTAATAACAATGCTCAGCTCTGTTCACTTGAGCGAGTGATCCTGGATCAGTGGAAACACTCCCCCACTCAAACTGTGTGTGAAGACATTTGAAATGACAACAAGTCTGCGAGAGAAACTATAGCACAGCGCGTTTATAGTGATTTACCACTTGTACTGCTTATACAGGCCTAGAGGGAAACAACTGTAGTTATAGTTAACCTTCTTAGACAGAATATGACAACAAATAATTGTACTGTTACAATAAAAGGGCTTTAGAGAAACAATTATTTGTGTTTTTGTTTGACTATTTTGCCATCATCTGAAAAGAATTGCATTTTTATTTATTATAATAGTGCAATTTATTTAATGTTAAAAAGCTTGTGGTAAATTAATTGTGCTATTTATGCATATATAATCATGACTTTGTCTATACAAATGCATAATTATACTGTTAATATATCTCTAGCAGAATATCTATTTATTCATCTATCCATCCAAATATCACTTATGAAATATGACAAATATCTATCACTTGAAAAAAATGTGTCCATTTTTATGGATTTTAATATGGTAGATGAATTTCAAATTCATTATGCCAACACAATTGTGTTTTTGCATGATTATAATTACACAAACAAAAATAATAATAATTTTTAAAGATGAACCATAACCCACACATCTGTCTCATTCATCTGTCTCTAGAAAACACATTTATCTGTGTTAATCTATTCATCTTAACATCAATCCTTCCGCCCTCTAGAAAAATGTCAGTCCATCCATCTATATATCTATCTGAAAACTAATCATCAAAAAAAGTCTTATAATGTATGCTATAAAGGGAATCTGTACATTCAGGGGCGGATTTAGTGATTTGGGGGCCCTAAGCAATTCCAGCCATGGGGCCCAACAGTCCT
>CAIGQV010019951.1:21449985-21470400 GCA_903798115.1 Danio jaintianensis | reverse complement strand
CGAAAACAAATTCCTCGTATGTGTGAACATACCTGGCAATAAAGCTTATTCTGATTCTGATTCTGATTCTGATTCCGGTTATTACCATCGTTCTCGTTATTAAATACCTTATTTTTAACCCTGGGTAAAGAAACACATCACATCACATTGTCATCTGGAATGACAGAAACATTGAATTCTTACTTTTATACATGCATGTTAAATTATCCATAAATGATCAGATTTCCGTATTTTGTGATTAATGTTTTCCTGTTTATTTATGCTCTTGAATTGCATTGTGGGATTTTACTCCAACTTTTGATGTTGAAAAGTTTAAAAAAGTGACTTTTATTGATTTTTTTATAGTTTGAAGTGATATGTTGCCTGTATTGGTGGCGTAAACAATATGTTATGAAAACCTGGTAATAAACTGCCAGTACTTTAAGTTATTTTACAGGCTTATTTCTATATATTATTTCTTATAATATATATTGTTTCAAACTACCAAAATGTCAAAAAACGTCACCTTTGTTAAACTGCAGAGTTGAATTCTTCAACATCAAAAGTAGACAGAGCAGAGATCAACATCCCACAATGCAATTGATAACCATAAATAAACAGAAAACACTTGTGAAACACAAAAAACGAAAATTATATGGATATTTTTTTACAAGAAAAAAACAACTTTTTAGCAATTTACATTCAATATTTTATTGAAAATGAATATTTTAAGAACTGCATATCAAGATTCATAAGGGAACAAAATTTTTTTTTTTGTATGGCTTCACTGTGAAAACCTCCTTTTGGAACCCTACTTTGTTTGACACAAATAGGGTTTTTGGAGATTTGGTAAAAATGGGCATGCAAAAACCAATGATGTTCCACCCAAAATCAAAATTCAGAGACTATAGCAGACCGCTTTACCATGATAAAAGGACAAACCACACAAAGCAGACCTGTATTATGAAGATTTTTCAAAAACTGAAAAGGTCAAAAACAAAACGTCAATGAACTTTTTAATTTTGACTCTCTTTGCATAATCACAGTGATCTGAGATATTTGGACTCCACTTTATGTCATCAGAAACCAGTTGACTTTATTTTTGTAAACACTGTATCTATTTAATAATGATTCGAATCAATTTCACTCTTGATGTGGTTTTTGAAGGCATTTATGTTTTAATTAAATGTCTGGCTGGCCAGCTGTTTGAAATTAGATCCAACATTTTATTGCTTGTCTGATGTAGGCACACATTTTGTTCGTGTTCACTAATTGGCTCAAACCAATGTGGCATCTCTCTAAAATGCCTGTTTATAAAGTGAGCGACTCTCTGAGGTCTACAGCAGTAGCAACAATACATATAGTAACTATAAATACAACAGCATGTGGAAAAAAAAAAAGCTTGGCCATGTGTCTGAGATTTCATATCTCTTACACCTTGGCTTCAAGACAAACAACACAATGTGTTTCACAGAGCACTTTAATGAACTGAGAAATCTAAATTGTCTATCTTTCAACATATAAGAGGTCGTATGTTTCAAAATTAGGTTTTCTATATAAAATAAAACATATTTTTATGACACAGGGATTTTTTATAGACTATTTTGAAAGTGCTCCGGTTTCCCCCACGAGTCCAAAAACATGTGGTATAGGTGAATTGGGTAGGCTAAATTGTCCGTAGTATATGTGTGTGTGAATGAGTGTGTATTGATGTTTCTCAGTGATGGGTTGCAGCTGGAAGGACATCCGCTGCGTAAAACATATGCTGGATAAGTTGGCGGTTCATTCCGCTGTGGCGACCCCAAATTAATAAAGGGACTAAGCCGAAAAGAAAATGAATGAATTTTGAAAGTGTGAATTAAACAGGAAAAGGGTATTTTGAAATAATTTGTGATTTTTGGATGTTATTATCTTATGTAAAATGTGAGATTTCAGCAATGTTGTACATGTAATTTGAATTTAGGCATGTATTTCTTTAGTTTTCTCTCTTGTCAAGAGAAAAACAAAACTCTAAACCTTTCAGTTAGTCCAAAAACAGCTTATATTGAAGCCAATCTACCAAAGCGACTGGTTGCAAAATGTGGCACTTTATTTTGTGATCGTGTGGCTAAACTCCACCTCCGCAGATGAAGATCCAAGCCTGTCTGTTTAACTCCGCCCACACACAATGATTAATATCGCAATAGGTAAACAATGAGACAAATGCAGAGACCAAATGATAAAGAAACTCTGAGGGACAACAAGATGCTGTGCTGTGGTGGAAAAAACGTTTTGCATTGCCTTCCTTCTGATCAGAAAGAGTAGATTTCTTTACTTTCTTTACAACTTTATTTTTAATGAAGTTCCAGACCACAAGAGTCAGAACTTGGTCATTAAGTCACTTTATTGTACTGCAGATCTGTTTACAAACCACAGTTGAATTGAATGCTGGGTTTTTAGAAAGATGGGAACTGATAGATGATCTTGTGCCAAGTATATTGGATCAGACAGAAACATCGCACCACACAAGTGTGAATAACAGTTTTGTGGTCACCATTGCTTTGCCTGTGATTCCAGATTGCCTGATAAGTACTGAGCATTTATGCAATTTTAACCTAAATCACAGAAGTGCCCATTAGTAACAGATGAAGGCTAACTATTATATTTTTTGTTCTTCTGGAAAAAGTCTTGGCTCAAAATTCTGAGTTTCCCTGTGAAGTCTTGAAGCATATTATGAACAGCAGGCGGGGAGGATGGCACATAAAATAATAGGAGACAGCACACACACCCCTTAAATTATTATTTTCAGTGTTCCACAAATCATTATAAATTTACTTTTGTGCCTGAAGCAATCCAGTTATGTAATAAATGTAGTTGATTGGCTGTGTGTGTGTGTGCGTGCGTGCGTGCGTGCGTGCGTGCGTGCGTGTGTGTGTGTGTGTGTGTGTGCGTGTGTGTGTGTGTGTGTGTGTGTAATTGAAGTTAAGTGTTGGTATTATTATTATTGTGTTAAATGTTGTTATATGTGAAGCACAATACATGTCAGAATGAACTGCACCGCAAGGGAATTAATAAAGCTTTAAATTTAACCTTGTTTCTTTTAGTTTGGCTGGAATAACTTAACATTTTAAAATAACTTTTAAGGTCAAATAATATTAGCCCCTTAAGATTTTTTTTTTGATTGGCTACAGAACAAACCCTTGTTATCCAATGACTTGCCTTATTAACATAACTTATAGTTAACCTAGTTAAGCCTTAAAATTACACTTTAAAGCTGAGACTACCATCTTGCAAAATAACTAGTAAAATATTATGTACTGTCATCATGGCAAAGACAAAAATTCGTCTTTAGACATGAGTTGTTAAAACTATTATGTTTAAAAATCTTCTTTCTTTAAACAGCACTTGTGAAATATTTACAAAAGATTTACAATTTCACAGGAATAATAATTTGGTCTACAACTGTTTATGTGGATGTTTACAATGGTGGAAACTTGGCTGTCCTATTAATCATTCATTCATTCATTTTCCTTCGGCTTAGTCCCTTATTTATCAACGGTCGCCACAATGGAATGAACCACCAACTATTCCAGCATATGTTTTAAGCAGCGGATGCCCTTCCAGCTGCAAACCCAGTACTGGGAAACACCCATACACTCTTGCATTTACACACACTCATACACTATGGCCAATTGTAGTTTACCCAATAAACCAGCCTGATCTCACGAGTAAACGCAAGTATTTTATGTTTTGTCAGTTTAGTGGCTAATTCGTATGAATTTGTACAATCTAATTCGTACAATTTAGTACGATTTGCTCATCACCCAATGACAGTTGGGTTTAGGGGTGGGGTTAGGTGCCACGCCTCCTTTTTAAAATCGTACAATTTCGTACAACTGAACTCGAATTAGCCACTAAAACAAAAAGTTATGAATTGCCGTGAGATTGCGTTGAATAAACCTATACTGCATGTCTTTGGACTGTGGGGGAAATGCCAACTGGCCCAGCCGGGACTTGAACCAGCGACCTTCTCGCTGTGAGGCAACAGTGCTAACCACTGAGCTGTCCTATTAAATTTCAAAAAAGTTTTAAATATGCAAAACTGTTAGCTAATCAAATAAGTGGCCTTTTACTTTTGAATTTACAATCTGCCATTCCTACTGAAACGTTGTTCTCAAATGAGGTCAAAAAGAGCAATAAATTGCTTGTTTACTTTTTATTTATGATGTTTGACGATGACATTATCAGTGGACCTCAGAGTACAGCACAAAGTAAACAAAGAAGGCAGTTCATGATCCCGTTAGAGGAGAATATCAGTGAATGAAGTAGCATTAAAGATACAATCCCGCCTCATTCTCCTAATCCAGATTAATTGGTCCAGATAAAACGAGCCGCTCTGATTGATGAGTGACAAGAGCATCAGTCAGCAGCTCCAGGAAAGGCTAATGAATGTCAGACTTTACTGTGTTGAGGTTTGAGAGGTGTTACAAAGCCAATAAACACATCTGATGAGGCACTTCACAACAACTGTGGGATGCTAGACCAGTGGTTTAGAGTAACCAAGTGTTGTTACTTCATTACTGTATACTTAAGTACATATTTTTAGCATTTGTGCTTGAGTTTTAATTTCTAATAACTAATTTATTTTGTCTTTGCCATGATTACATGACATAACATTTTACTAGTTATTTTGCAAGATGCTAGTATTCAGCTTTAAAGTTTAATGTTAAGGCTTAACTAGGCAAGTTAGGCTTTTTCAGTGGATAGTGATGTCTGCTGTAATTCCTATATCACAAACCTCTATCAACATTTTTAATACAAGTCATTATTTTAAAGATTATGTCTTGAGAATCTGATTTTACCTTAGTGCTGTGCTTTCATTTTCTCAGTCTCAGTACTTATTTTTTGTATTTGTACTTTATCTGAGTATTTTTAGTTACTTAATTACATTCATTGGACATAAAAACTTTGTACTTTTTACTCCGCTGCATTTCCCGATTGAAAGAGTAAAAGGTTATTTTGAAGAGGAGAAATCATCACTTGCTCAGATGAGATAGCGATGATTAATTTGTGAACAAGCTGAATTTTATTAGTTAACCAGTTAAATCTGTTCACAACTGCACTGAACAAATAATTTGTGAATTGGACTGACATATGCGAATGATTAATTAATTGATTCAAATGATCTGTTCAAAGTGAGTCTCCAGAAAATGATTCACTGATTCATATTAATGGGCGGCACGGTCGCTCAGTGGTTAGCACTGTCGCCTCACAGCAAGAAGGTCGCTGGTTCGAGTCTCCCCGTATTCACATGAGTTTCCTCCGGGTACTCCGGTTTCCCCCATGCGCTATAAGTGAATTGGATGAACTACATTGACCTGTAGTGTATGAGTGTGTGTGTTAAATGTGAGAGTGTATGGGTGTTTCCCAGTACTGGGTTGCGGCTGGAAGGGCATCCGCTGCGTAAAAAATATGCTGAAATAGTTGGCCCCTGATAAATAAGGGACTAAGCCGAAGGAAAATGAATGTATGAATGATTCAAATGATCTGTTTAGAGTGAGTCTCCAAAATGATTCACTGATTCAAATGATCTGTTCAGAGTGAGTCTCGAGAAATGATTCACTGATTCAAATGATCTGTTCAGAGTGAGTCTCCAGAAAACGATTCACTGATTTTACAAACTGATCTACATGGGGTTCAGCGTGTGAATGTAGTTTGACGTTTTCACTTGAATTATCACCTATCACATATTATTAAGTTAATCAGGTTTCAACTATTTCTTTTAAGTTACACAAAGTTTAACTTATTATTTTTAGTTAGTTTGACTGATGTACATTGAGATGACTAGAGAAGATAATTTGAACTTTTTTACAGTGTACTCAAGTGCCTAATATGTATACTTTGTCCACCACTGGAACGGACACAAAATAATCAACTGGAAAAGACACATCTCAACAGCTTCATCAGGAGAACACATCGATTAATACACAAAAATAAAGGCATTGAAAAATCTGCTCACTGAGATGACATGGTTGTTTCGATGATCATTATTTCTCCAGTCAAAATTAATTTCACAGGAGCATCGTGAAGAACAATAAAGCTTTGCCTTATTTAACAGCATTTCTCAGTCTGCTGGTAAGTAAAGAGGAGATGGATTTTGGCAAGCCATTGATTTTTTCCTCAGCTTTCCATGCATGTCTGTAACTACTGTAATCAGCTAAATGAATCAGTTTATGATCTGAGCCTCGCTGATGTTTTGGTCAATTTAATATTGTTGTGAGGAGTCAGGTTTAGCTTAGAGGTAACACGTGATATTCATTTAAATCAGACTGACTGGAGAGAGAAACAATCAAATATGAGCCTCACACTTACTGGGTCATTCTACGAAATATTTCCCATTTCCCATTTTAAATCAGCAATTTTAGTATAAACGTTTTATTAGAATAAACATTTTATGAACGTCTTTAAGTATTATTGCAAAGTATTACAGCTTTCAGGCAAGGCTTTTTAATATACATTGGATGACAGCTTTGCTTTCAAAAAGGGTTGTCGGTCAAGGAGATTGTTGGTCATTTTTAGCCATTAAGCCATCACTAGCCTTGTGCTCAAGGTCATGATACTAGAAAGTGTTTATTAGAAAGTTGCATTCTGGTGCCCTCACAAAATTAAATTAGTGATTATATAAACAACTTAAAAATAATGTGATATTTATAAATAAATGTGAAAATATAATTTCATAATATTGGTGAAAATGTTACATATTTATGAAAAATTAAAACAGTACGTAATAGGGCTGCACAATATATCGTTTCAGCATCAATATCGCAATGTGCTTAGAATTAGTTAATTTATAATTAATTAATTAATTATAAATGTAAATATATTTAACCAGGAAACAGTTTAGAACACAAGCAAAGTTTAAACCTACTGCAGAAAGACTACAGAAATTAATTTTTTTTTAAGGTATGCCACTGTGTAAGATTTCAAGCTAATTTAAACCATTCGGGCACTAGAAATGATACAATTTGTAGCATGTAAAATTATGAATTCTTTCCTAATAGTTATTTAAATCATCTCATGAAATTACCTTAATATGGCAATACATAATCGCAGAAAAAATAAATATTGCAATGTCAGTTTTTTCCAATATCATGCAGCCCTAGTACTTAATAATATATATAAAAGTTTAAATAAAATGTTGCTGGATTTTAAATTAGCAAATCCTATTTGGTAACAAATAAAATCCTAATTATTTACTTTTTTTTATTATAATTTAATACATTTTGTATTTGTATATGTGATATATATATTTTTTCATTCATTCATTCATTTTCTTTTCGGCTTAGTCCCTTTATTAATCCGGGGTCGCCACAGCGGAATGAACCGCCAACTTATCCAGCACATGTTTTACGCAGCGGATGCCCTTCCAGCTGCAACCCATCACTGGGAAACATTCACACACACTCATTCACACACATACACTACGGACAATTTAGCCTACCCAATTTACCTATACCACATGTTTTTGGACTTGTGGGGGAAACCGGAGCACCCGGAGGAAACCCACGCGAACACGGGGAGAACATGCAAACTCCACACAGAAACGCCAACTGACCCAGCCGAGGCTCGAACCAGCGACCTTCGTGCTGTGAGGCGAACGTGCTACCCACTGCGCCACCGTGACGCCCATATATATTTTTATATACTAAAAATATATTCATTAAATAATCAAAAATAAAACAATATTAAAACAGGTATAATTTCATATTACCAAATGCATGCTATATTATGTAACATTTCAAAAACAAATGACATTATTAATTTAAAAAAAAATCTAAACACTACAATATTATGTATGCATGTATGTATGTATATTTTTGCTGATGGCATTCATTAAAATGCCTACAATAGCCTAGCATACAGCAAAAGTTAGTGTTAATTGTTAAAGTTTACACATTATTGATGCACACAAAAACGCATGTTTACTTGGTAATGACCATGACTGAAACCTGCACGAAGCATATTGACAGCAGAATACAAAATCACCGTTTGTTTTTCACAATGCTACCTCATTTTAATGAATAATTTATTGTACCATCATCATCATACAGAGCAAAACAGCGCACAACTCCTCAACAATAGCTTGTTACCCATTACAAACAGTTAACCACAATTCATTAGGCCCCCAAATCAACCCAATGCATATCCCTGATCGATGATATTGAGCTGCGGGTTACTTAAGCCAAAAAATATCCCGTCTCCTGCTGAGCTTTCGTAATGTCTTCATAAAGGACGCAACGGAACGCACAGGTAGGCCAATAAAGCGCGCGTGCATCCCGAACAAGCGCAATATATTCCCGCTGTGGCTTTACATGCTCCATAGTACACACACACACACACACACACATATATATACATTCACCCACCATTTTCACGCTGTGTTTTCCTTACCTTCTGCGAGCTGAAGGACTGGGTCCAGTGGTACAGCACGAGCCTGTCTTTGGAGTATGGCTTGTGTTCGTGTATCGTGGGCTCGTGACTCTCCTCTCCGTCTGGGATTTTGCCATCTTCCTCCATGGCTGAAATGGGCCACCAGCTACAGTTGGTGGGAGTAACATTGTTGGAAGACGCCATGACAGAGGGTTTTGTGCGTGTGTGTGAGAGAGAGGAGAGGGGGAGAGAGAGAGAGGGCAGGTGGGAGGAGAGAGAGAGAGAGAGAGAGATGTAGGGAGGGTGGAAAGAGCTTGAGCGCGGCGGGATTTCAGCACCATGAACGGGAATCAGCAGCATCATCGCCGCGCCGTCACCGCATCACTCCTCCATAGACCTGCTGCTGGATGTCATATTTGCATATTTTTTGCTTTTTATGGGCGTTTGAAAAAAAAAAGATAAGTTTTTTGGTTTAATGCAAATGTTATTATTATTGTTATTATTATTATTATTATTATTATTATTATTATTATTATTATTATTATTATTATTATAGACCTGCTGCTGCTGGACTCCAGGTACAAACCCTTGATTATGAGAAGAGTTTATTGATGATGAGGAAGCAAAATTGCCAGTTTCAAAGATTATGAAAAGATTATGTTTTTTTTTAAAAGACACGAAAAGGTCATCTTTGCTTTTTTGTTTTGGTTTTTATGCACTTTTAAAAAATGCATGCTTTTTTGTTTTATGCAAATGTTACTTTTATTTTATTATTATTATAGTCCTGCTGCTGGACTCCAGGTACAACAAACAATTGATTATGGAGAAGAGTTCATGCAAAATGAGCAATTGTGAAGATTATGGAATGTATTTTATTATATATTATTTATTTTTTTTAAAGACATGAATGTCATCTTTGCTTTTTTAAAGTTTTGGTTTGGTTTTTATGCGCTTTTGAAAAAAAAAAAAAGAAGTTTGCTTTTTGGTTATACGCAAATGTAATTTTTATATTATTGTGTTTTGTTGTTGGTGGTGGTGGTGTTTAAAAAGTGAATGATTTTTGCTTCTTGTTCAAGCTTATTTAAAATGAGCTGAAACAATTAAGTTTTCCCCAACAAATTCTTATGTTAGATTTGTTAAGTTAACTTAAACAATTTGTGATGGGACAACACAAATGAATTGTGTGGAACCCATGCATTTTTTTACAGTGTATGATGAAGTAAAAACTACTAAGTACTACATCTTTAATAACTACACTCAAATAAAGATTTTGGTGCTTGTTCAAACTACGTATTTAAAATGAGCGGAAACAACAAAATTGTTCAGATTTTTTGGGACAACCTAATTGTATCATTAAGTGTTCAATCCATTTAAATTTGTTAAGTTAATTTAATTGATTGCTTTGTGTTGAAACAACATTAATGAATTGTGTAGAACTCAGCATTTTTTACAGTGTATACTGTAAAAAATGCAAGGTTCCACACAATTCGTTCATGTTGTCCCAACACTTAATCGTTTTTACAAGTTTAAGTAGATTTAACATAAAACAATTGAGTTGAGTTTGAGTGTTTTTTATCTGTTTATGTTTTTTTGGCCATTACAAAATATAGGCTTATTATTATATATAATTGTGAATATTTAAACGCATTATATGTAACATTTTCTATAATTGTTTTACCCATATGCAAACAGTGTGTTCAATAATTAAATGAGTCATATTATTTTGCCCATACAAATACTGTATATGTGACAATATATAATATAAATACACAATTATATATTATATATAACATTTTAGTCATTATTATGTCTTATTTTAATTGTTAATGTCTAATTAATATCAATTTGAATGTTATTAATTTTTATTGTCATTTTATGAAAACTATAAGGAGAATTATTTTATGATTTGCAGACTTCAGACTACTTTGCAATACAATTTCCGAACAGTTCATCCAGACCTGACAAAATATACAGAAGAAATGTATTCAAGTCTGTATGATTATTTACAGACATTTTAATGTATACTAACTCTGCTAATGCTAGCTAATCAAATGAAATAAACATATTTAAGACTTAAAATGAAACTACTGTGTAATAAAAACGAGTAAAAAAAAAAAACTTTAAACATTTTAGACAATACCGTTATTATTATATACATAGACAATACCCCCCTCCCCCTTATTTTCTATTAATAATACTTCATTGTCCTTTTAAGACAGAAAAGATGTATTTAAAGTAACAACGTCACTGATAAAAATAGTAATATTTACAGAATTTTTCTATATTATAATACAACATAATATAATGCAGAGAGTTACACCATCTAGACGTTTTATACTTTTAAATGACTACAAATGATACACACATGCTCATCGCAGAAGAGGTGAATGTGTGTCAGTGTGTGTATGAATGTATTTTTTAAATGTTGTGAATGCTCACTAATAACAATTGAATTGAACAAATGTACTTAAGGTACTTTTAAAATAAAGCTACTGTGTAACAATTTCCCGAACGTTGTGGTTTTGTTCGATTAAAGAATAATTTAGTAAGGATAGGCTAATATTGCTGTAACTAAAGCTGATAGGCGCAATAGCAGAAAGTGACCAGCAGAGGTCGCGGTTTCTCTCCACGCTTGATTATCTTCAGTCAAATCAAGTGGAGCAAACACAGGTTTATCTGTATGCAGCACAAGACTGAATTCTTTGGGAAACTTTCATTTCAGTCCAGTTTACAATACCGTAACTCCCATAGATGTTGTCTTTTTGTAGAGTCTAATTCAACAAAGGTTTGTTAACGTATACTATTTCATAAGTGCTCTAAAATAAACTAAATGTAATGGAGAAGGACAAAATAGAGATTACACAAAAATAGAACCAATGTTCACTCTGAAATTGCTCACTTTAAAAATAAAAATCACAAACAAACAGCAAATAACATATTGAATCAAATGTGAAATTTAATCTGCAGAGCCTGAAAAGCAAACTTGAAAAGAAAAATATTAACTTGTCTCTACAGTTTTGCCTATTTATTTAGTCAGAACTTAATATTTAACATTAAATATAATAATTTCAACTTAAAAAATAAGAAAAGCCATATTTTCTTAGAATATTTTTTGCATTACTAAACGTTATTTGTAGATAAACAACAAACAATAAACAGTCTCAATGAACAAACAATAATTAAAATAGAACTATATCACAATCAGAAACTAATTTTTGCTGCTTGTTCAAACTACAATGAGCTGAATCAACACAATTCTTGAGTTTTTTTTGGGACAACTTAATTGTTTTATGTTCTATCTACTTAAATTTGTCAAAACAATTGAGTCAACTTAGTCGATTTGAGTTGGGACAACATGAAGGAATAATGTGGAATCCAGCACTTTTTACAGGTTATTGAAATATAATATTTTGAACTGTTGTGCATTATTATTAGACTAATGTCATTCCACTAAATTTAACATTACTCTCCAAAACCACAAAAGTTAAATCCGCCCTGTCTGCTCCTCACAATGACTCTGTTTACTTTATGCAGTGCCAGCCAATGCAACAGTTTCCATATTTTTCATATGTGCACAGTAAATTAATGATAATAAAAAGTATAGGCATGCAATTATAACAGTTTATAGAATCTAAGCTTAAGAATACACACTCAAAATAACAGACAGAGGCTCCGGCGACCCCAGATATGGACATCGAGCCCAAACCCCGTCCTGCAAGTGATCTGGCAGCGCTTTTAAAAGTGCCTGGTGCTGCTGGCCGATTGGCCTGTATTTTTGGAACAGTGTCGGGATCTGGTAGCCTTGTTGGGACTGTAAAACACATCCAGCAGCTCCAAGTGCGAAGAGGGGAGGCAGGGAGAGGGGAGAGGGGTTGAAAAGCCATGATCTATTCGATTAAATAGATCATTGTAAACAGAAAAAAAACAATATCATGTAACTAAATACAAAGCTAAAGTTAAGAAAAACAATCCTCCCTCTCCCAAGTCACTTCAACTACAAGACGTTTGATTCAGCATTCAAGGATATATACAAAAATCAAATGATGAGCGACGATTCTCCAAGTTCAGCGCGAGGAACAAAGGATCGACTCTCTCCGTTTTACGAATGGATTTGACAGCGCCCGGTAGAGGTTAATCCGTAAATTATTGTTGATTTTTTTTTAAGTTTGAGAGTTTCGGAAGTTTGTGGTGATTGCGGTGAGAAGTGATGAGCGGAGGTCGCTTTGAGTTTGATGATGGCGGAGCTTATTGTGGAGGCTGGGAGGGAGGAAAAGCGCACGGGCACGGGATCTGCACCGGACCCAAAGGACAAGGAGAGTTCTCCGGCTCTTGGAATTACGGGTTCGAGGTGGTGGGAGTCTACACATGGCCGAGTGGAAACACGTATGAGGGGTACTGGTCCCAGGGGAAGCGTCACGGTTTAGGTGTGGAGACCAAGGGCCACTGGATCTACAAGGGAGAGTGGACGCACGGCTTCAAGGGCAGATACGGGATGCGCATCAGTCAGGGCAGTGGCGCCAAGTACGAGGGCACTTGGAATAACGGACTGCAAGATGGTTACGGCACCGAGACCTACGCTGATGGCGGTAAGGACGGAGAATGAACTTTTGTGATTAAGATTAGAACTGCGAGTTGACATTTTAAGACAGGGGTTAGGCTGGTGCGTAACGCAATACCTACACCTTGGGAAGAGAGTCGTAAAGAGTTCAACGATCCAGTTTCCGATTTAGATTATTCCTAATTCTTAATCACAAAGGGGAATTTTTGATTTTTTTGTTGTTGTTATTGTTGCTGCAATTCCTGTCCTTAGTCTGCTGCTAAATAAGAATATTTCGAAATCCAAACATATAGAGGTCTTTAACTAATCATAAGAAATTAGTTATAATTAGAAACCAAACACTAAACAAAATGATATAAAATATTAATCTATCATTCAGTTCAATTAAAATATCCATGTCGTGCTATTTTGAAGATTTAAGCACATCCAAGTTAAAAAAAATAAATAAATAACAACTTGCGTATAATTCACATGATTAGTTCTTAAAGGGAGAGCTCACTCAAAAATGAAAATCCTGTCATTATTCTCTCACCCCTTCACTTGTTATTTCAAACTTTTATGGAGTTTCTTTTTCCTATTGAACTGGAAAGCTGGAAACTTGTAACTATTGACTTACATATATATTTGTAAGTCTTGACATACATATACTTGACATACATATTTGTTTTTCCTACAATGGAAGTCAATGGTTACAGGTTTTTAGCTTTCTTCAAAATTTCTTCTTTTGTGTTTGGAAACACTTGAGGGTGAGTAACCAGTGAGTACAGTTTTGGGTGAACTCCTGTATCCCTTTAAACGGTCTCAAACAAGTTGTTCAGAGATTTGCTCTTTCTAAACTGCTACTATTTGCCATTCTACTCTGCTCTGGTTGGTCAGATCATTAAAAACAAAATGTTCCCCTAACCTTTAAAAACTTTGTGTGTGCGTGTGTGTGCGTGCGTGTGTGTGTGTGCGTGTAAACATTTAAAAAGAACCAAACACATTAATCTATCATTCAAAACATTCTCCTATAGGGCACATTGTATTTACATAAAGAAAAGATTCCTGGCTAACCACCAGGATGTTCATTCATTCGTTCAATTTCTTTTTCGGCTTAGTCCCTTTATTAATCTGGGGTCGCCACAGCGGAATGAACCGCCAACTTATCCAGCATATGTTTTGCGCAGCGGATGCCCTTCCAGCTACAACCCATCACTGGGAAACACCCATACACTCCCATTCACACATATACACTACGGACAATTTAGCTTATCCAATTCACCTATACCACATGTCTTTGGACTGGGGGAAACCCCCGGAGCACCTGGAGGAAACCCACGCAATCATGGGGAGAACATGCAAACTCCACACAGAAATGCCAACTGACCCAGCCGAGGCTTGAACCAGCGACCTTCTTGCCACCAGGATGTTCTGGAAACCAGAAATAGTTTTCTGGGGATAGTGCAGTCTGTTGTGATTGGTCAACCACTTACAGCACATGTTGGAAAGGAAATTACTATATCTTATATCATGTCAAGAGGCTTCCTTATACATGAGTGATTGCCATTGTTACTGTACTGCACTGTGCACAATGAAATTACCATATCAATTCAAACCAGTGTCTAATGATGAAACTTTGGAAGATCTAGTTGATCCACCTGAATCACAAACATGACTTTTGCTGCTTCAATTATTATAAAGGAAGGTTGTTTAAGTGTATATCTGATGACCAGATATTCTATATGGATTGAAAATGGGATTTGGTAGCAATCTAACTAATGCGGAAAAAAAAGATTCACATTGTTCACAAGCGTGCAACAATTTCTGATCTGTGTTTGATGCAAAAAAAAATATATAATTGTACCAGTGTAAAATAAATATTATCCTTTTAAAAATAATATATTTTTGTAAAACCTGATCAAACCAATATTATATATATATATATATATATATATATATATATATATTCAACTTCAATCACAAAATGACAGTGAGTGAACTGTGCTGTGTGCAGAAAAATCCACATCCTGTAAATAGTAAAGACTATAAACTAAATGTAGACTCCCAGCTCTGCTTACACAAACAGTATCCTATTACACATAACTAAAATAATCCTATAAATGTTTCTGGAAATGAAAGAAAACTGTTCTTTAATAAAATCAGACAAATGCTAATTCATTGAGTCCATGCTAGTAGAATAAACTTCATGCTTACAGAACCCTGGTGTTTCCACAGATGGCCTTCTGGGTTAAAGCCTATTGCTAAGAAACATTTGCCAGTGCAGAATGGAGGGTGGTTACAAATTAGTGTCACAAATCCTGTTCTGGACATGTGGTGCAAGTTGTTTTCCACTAGTGGCCAAGTTGTGTCTTTTGTTGAGCCACATTAGGATGATAAGTCAACATGCAGTATAGGACAACAAACTAGATTCTCTTAGATTTTAAAGTATTTTTATATAAATATTGACATTTTAGAGTTAAATGAATGGTTATGCAACACTGTCTTACAAGGTCATTCATTTGCACGACAACAACATTTTGGGTGGCGTCAGAACACAAACTTTAAAAATGAATTCAAAATGCAGGATTTTGAAAACAATAGGGTTAGCATCTTTGTGTAAAGTATGATTTGTGTAAATGCATGTCAGGTGCATTCATGTGAAGTATTCAGACTATGGGCATGCATGGTGATAGCCGTAGCCAGCCTGGTAAAAAGGGGGGTAATTTATTCAATTATGAGGTTTAAATACTGCATTTTGTGTCATTTTAAGCACTATTTTTAGCTGGATTAGTTTGTTGGATCGTCAATTTTTGATGTACCGAAAATATTTCTAAGCCGGGACTAAGCCGAAAAGAAAATGAATGAATGAATGAATTACTCACCATCATGTTGTTCCAAAGTCCTGAGACCTTTGTTAATTTTCAAAACACAAATTAAGATATCTTAGAAGATATCCGAGGGACATCTAACCCTCTATATGCAATGGTCCCGAGACGTTCAAAGTCCAGAAAAGGAGCCAAAAAAATTTCCATGTGACTTAGATGGTTCACCTGTAATCATACAATGCTACAAAAATCCCATATGTCTTCTGTATCAGATTAGAGTGGGTATTAACTATGGGCAATATGACGCTTGCATGTTGCGCTGTTGACTCTAATGGCAATATGTTATACAGCCCTAAGTAAACGCATACCTTGACCTGATGGGGGAGAGAAAATATAGGTGAATAAACTCATATTTACAGAGATTTTTTTGTCGCACAAAATCTTCCTATATTACAGTTGAATCATAAAGTTGACAATGTTTTTGGTTCCTTTTCTGGACATCTCTGGACTGTTACCCTCTATGGAGGATGAGAGAGCTCTCTGGTTTCATCTAAAATATCTTAATTTGTGTCCTGAAGATGAACAAAGGGTGAGTAATTAATAACAATTTCCATTTTTGGATTTGCTATCCTTTTAAGTCTGCTGTTTATTGTTTGAACTGAATGATGTTAAATCATGTTAAAGTCTGCATGAACCAGAAGCTGTGGATGTTTGTTTTTTTTCGTATTGTGAAGCAGTTCCTAGAGAAACAGACTGTTAAATGAGAAAACAGTGGGCGTGGCTTGTTTTTCCTAATGCGAGCTGACTGGATGTAGTAAAGTAGGCATTTCATTCAGAAAGTTCAGGAAAGAGGTTTTGGAATATTACAACCTAACAGACACCTCCTCCTCACCATTTCTGTTTGTTGTCATAGTGCTGTCAAAACTGACAGTTGGAGGGGGGTGGTTAAGTATGTTAGCCACGCCCAATACCTCAGACCGACGTAATCTAAGAACTGAACAGAAAACAAACGGGAAGTGCATTTTCAGATTTCAATTTTAGATTACAAGGGCAAACAATTTTGTTTTCTTAATGACATGCACAGCTGAATTGTTCACCACAAAACTAGCAATGTGAGCTAACAAAATCAATATGGTTAGTTTTGATTACATGTGTACCTTAAGAGTTCTCCTATTGTGTCGGTGTCCTCCTATAATGCATCTATTGAGCTGTAAGCTGAGTCATCATTATTAGCAATGTGAAGTCCTAGTCCCGGCACTGTGTGAATAAAGGCACATTAATAGCCGTGCCTGTGCCCTTCTGCCCTGCCCGTCCCTGAGGACTGATGGATCTCAGACATGTGTTTCATGACAGGAGCGGACCCACAGGCCCCATGACATAAATAACTGCACGTGGTTTATTACCCCAGAGGTAGATATGAAAGAGGCGGCTCGCTAGCAGTTGTACCGCTGTAAATACTGTTGTCTCACATGCCTGAAGTGACAATGAGCTTACGGGTGGCCTGAATTTGAATAAAATGCTGTGGTGTAATACAATCTGTAGTTTAGCTGAAGGGATGACAATTCCGTCATCATTTACTGCCTCTCATGTCCATCCAAACCTGAATGGATTTCTCATGTGAAGCAGAAAAGAATAACAACAAAGGAACAAATGACAAGGATCAAATAATTCAGAGAAATGGCCCTTTCACGTCAGAGAATCATACATTCATTTTCTTTTATCGTGGGTCTCCACAGCAGAATGAACCTCCAACTTATTCAGCATATGTTTTACACAGCGGATTCCCTTCCAGCTGCAACCCAGTGCTGGGAAACATCCATACACTCATTCACACACATACACTACGGCCAATTTAGCTTATTCAATTCACCTATAGCGCATGTCTTTGGACTGTGGGGGAAACTGGAGCACCTGGAGGAAACCCACGCCAACACGGGGAGAACATGCAAAGTCCACACAGAAATGCCAACTGACCCAGCTGGGACTCGAACCAGTGACCTTCTTGCTGTGAGGCGACAGTGCTAACCACTGATATACCGTGTCACCCCTCACATCAGAGATGATAACCGTAAATGACGAAGATTTGTTTGTTTGTTTATTAACACATCAGGATCTTATGGCAATTTCAATATTGATAAAAGCATATTACATGATAATGACAGCTTCATAATTCAATAAGAGATTATTAAAAAAAATTATGTTACATTAAAAACATTAGATATGATTTTTCAATTCGATGTGATGAAGATAACGGTTTAAATAATTGTTCTAATTACATGAAAATAGAAAACTCCACATTGCAACTACTATTTTACAATAATGACAGAACAATGGCATAATCTGAATCCCTCTATCCTTTTTCTTTCAGTTTATGACCAATAAAAAACATTGGCAGCCAATCAGAATAGTTTAGTTTAGTTTGGTCTCTATTTGAAGCAATTATGCTAATTTAATTCTGTTAGTTTAGACATTTTTAAGACTAGAATGCATTTTAAAGTTGCAATAAAATTGCAAATCCAATGGTTCTTGAGATAAAAAATATCTAACCATTCCCACAGCAAAACACAGTAAAAAGAATTTAAGCAAATAATGGCATAAGTTTTGAGAAAAGTCATTTTAGGTCACAGATATATATCCTCTCAGCCCTCAAAACCACACTCCCATCTGGGTAATGGCACCATTGTAACACCTCTGGTTCTACTAAACCCACACTGAAAAACCTATGGGTAAACTTAAGGCTGTCGTTAAGTATTTCCCCTTAATTATCTAATTGTTCCCTTAAGCGTTCATACAAAGTCCTTAGCAACCATTTCACCTTAATAATATTAAGAGACCAGAACAGCTCCCTGAAGTCAACAAACTCGAAATATATGCTGTAATATCATATATATATATATATATATATATATATGTTATAGCAAGTTTTGTTTGTTTTTCCATATTCATCTAAAAGAATAGCCTTTCATTCTGTGTTCTGTTGTTTTCTGTGATGATGTTTGTTGCAAAATATGTGTTTATAATGTGGTTTTGATAATGGTTTTAATAATGTGGCTTTGGCACAGGTTGGTTTTGAGGTTCTTTTCTTTAGTTTACTGAGAGGCAGTAACTAAAGCAACCACAGGACTCATTGTCATATGTTGCCAAAAACTACAGGCAAATGCTAAGTGAAAACACTTCAGTAAGGGTGACAGTTAAGAAGTTTGTGGCAACACTCTTAATGAAATCCCTTGCCTCAGGAATGGTTTCCCCTCAGAGATACCCCTAGGTCAAATTACTTAAAAGCCTCAGCAACTTCTAGTTCATGTGGACTTTATTTCATTATGTTGATGTATTTCCAACTGAAACAGAATATTGAGTAGGGGGCGGGTCTTTCTTTTTGTGCATCATTCCCTCATAGCAAACTAATGGTAAGAGGGGCGTGGTTTAGAATATTGTGACTGAAGCCATCAAACTGACGTCAACAGAGAAGGACTGTCACAGAGAAGGACTGCACAGATTAATTGTTCAACTTAAGCATAACAATGTGCGCTAGCAAAATAAACATAGTAAATTTTGGTTTCACACGGCCTTTAATGACTTTCATGCAACCGGACCTATAGCCTCATTATGCCAGTCACTAGTTCATCTCTCACTAGCTAGAGTCTGCTACACTTCTTGTATCACATCATAGAATGACTGATTACAATGGATTATACAGCTGTGTCTTGCTAATTGAGTCTGATATAGGCACTGTTTTAGTCATACAGGTTTAAAACAAATTTATAAAAAAAATGTTCAAGGGAACACTCCACTTTTTTTAAAAATAAGCTCATTTTACAAGTGCCTCAGAGTTGTGTTTTACCATTTTTTTACCATTTTTTTTTAACCATTTTTAACCCATTCAACTGATCTCTGGATCTGGCTGAAGCTCTTTTAGCTTAGCATACATCAATGAATCGGATTAGACCATTAGCATCTCACTCAAAAATGACTTTTAATCAGAGTTTCGATAATTTTCCTATTTAAAGCTTGACTCCTCTGCAGTAACATTGTGTACTTAGACAGATGGAAAATGAAGAGTTGCTATTTTCTAGGCAGATATGGGTAGAACTATACTCTTATTCTGGCATATAATCTGCATAACATTGCGCCTACTGCAGCCATGGTAGGGCAGCAAAGTTCCTTTATTAGAAAATAGCAACGTTTTATTTTACGTTGGTTGTAGAAAGAGAGTCAAGCTTGAAATTTGAATATTATCGAAACTCTAAAAAAAAAAAATTGACCAAGATTCTAATGGTCTAATCCGATTCAATGATCTATGCTAAGCTAAAAGTGCTCTCGCCAGTCCCTTAGATCAACTGAATGGATTTAAAAAATGGAAAACTCAACTGCGGCTACAGAAGGTCGCTGGTTCGAGTCCCAGCTGGGTCAGTTGGCATTTCTGTGTGGAGTTTGCATGTTCTCCATGTGTTCGCGTGGGTTTCCTCCGGGGTGCTCCGGTTTCCCCCACAGTCCAAAGACATGCGCTATAGGTGAATTGAATAAACTAAATTGGCCGTAGTGTATGTGTGTGAATGAGTGTGTATGTGTGTTTCCCAGTACTGGGTTGCAGCTGGAAGGGCATCCGCTGTGTAAAACATTCTGTCACGTTACCGGGAGGTATTGCAGACGGGACAAGAGGTAGGA
>CAIGQV010019951.1:21425490-21437414 GCA_903798115.1 Danio jaintianensis | reverse complement strand
ATCAAGAAGCATTTTCTAGCCAAGTAAAACAAATATGGTTTTGTTTTTAGAAATAATGCCAAAATTAAGTTTTTCTTTAAAACAAAATAATCTGCTAATGCTACAAGTAAAATAAACTTGTTTTCGGTTGGAAATAAGATTATTTTTCTTATCCCACTGGTAGATTATTTGGTTTATGTAACCCAGATCAATAATCTAGCTTACATAAGTGATTCATTTATTTATCTTATTATTTTTACAATAATATTTAGGAAGAAATAGAAATTTAAAGAACGATTGCTCTGCAAATAAAAAGAAAAATAATAAAACTTCTGAGAGACTTTTAACCGGAATGGCCGGAGGTTAGCACAGGCAGACAGAATGCGATTGAACTTGAAAGAGAGAGCGCGAGCTCAATACATGGCTTAATAATCCAGTGATTATTAACAACTTAACTTGATATTAATTTGATACTGTGAGAAATTAACAGTAATTAAGACTTGACATTTTGAGACCCAACGACTGACAAAAGTGAGAGGAGATGTGACGGATGTATTAGACTTTAACATTTATTCCCTCAGAAAGCTGTTTTTCCTTTTTCCTTACTTTCATTCTCGTCTACATTTCTTCTTGGCCGGGTTTTTTTGGGGGTTAGTTTTCTTTTTTTTCCACTTTGAAGAGACCTGTGATCGAAAACGGTCCATGCTGAGCATTCTGTCCAGTTTGGACTGGCGAGCCACCCCATCACTTTATGACTGGTGATAGAGACAAAGAGGGATCAGTCTGGTAGGATCAAAACATTCATTCATTCATTTTCTTTTCGGCTTAGTCCCTTTATTAATCTGGGGTCGCCACAGCGGAATGAACCGCCAACTTATCCAGCATATGTTTTACACAGCGGATGCCCTTCCAGCCACAACCCATCACTGGGAAACATCCATACTCACCCATTCACACTCATATACTACTGACAATTTAGCTTACCCAATTCACCTATACCGCATGTCTTTGGACCTGTGGGGGAAACCGGAGCACCCGGAGGAAACCCACGCCAACACGGGGAGAACATGCAAACTCCACACAGAAATGCCAACTGACTCAGCCGAGGCTCGAACCAGCGACCTTCTTGCTGTGAGGCGATTGTGCTACCCACTGCGCCACCGTGAGGCCCAGGATCAAAACAATTTTTGATTTATATTTTTCCAAGTTTTGCTACCTGGATTTTCGTTGATCAAACATATATTTCTTCCCTTTTTTGGACTTAAAATTTTCATCTTTGAGGAGCACTGCTCTATGTTTTTCTTCTTTCTCTCGAACTGAACTGGACATTAAGAGCCCAGATTTTTTGGTATCTGAGCCCGAACGGAACACTGGGACTTTGAGTTTGAATTGAACTGGGTTTTTTTCGGAACTTTCTGAACTTTGCATTTAACTTTTGACATCTTCTTCTTAATTTTGTGGTTTTACTATTCAAATTACTTGTTGTAATTATATTTGTGTTATTTCTGAACCTACTGCAAATTTGAAGTATCTGAGTGAAATTATTATTACAGACAATTTATTACATTTACAGTGACTGGTTTATTCTCTGTGTAATTGATAAGGTATACTAATACATATTCTACTTACTTTTTTTGCTCTATTGAGTCGAATCCTTTCTTCTGATTGCTGGTCCAGGCGATCTCGAAGCGCTAAATACTAGTAGCAAATTGAGCACCACTGAGTATGCGCTACACTTATTTTAAGGAAAAAAATTATTTTATTTCTGAAAACAAAACAATATTTTTTAAATGCTTCTTGATTTAAGAATGTTTTGATATTTGGACTACAATTTAGACAAAAACTATTAGTATGAAAAGCATTTTTGCAATTTACAGTGCAATAATTATTCATATGAACAAACAAAATAATTATGCCTTAATAAATACAATCAGTGCATGTGGTAAAAAATAAAGTGTGGTCTTCTCATGGCCACGTCTCTCTCACAGTGAGGAACAGGGTGTTAAAAGAGTGATTTATTTTAGTTCCAGCTCAATGGGTGAAGAGGACACCCTCCTCTGCTATAAATAACCCTCTGCCATACAACCCCCAACACTTCTTCCTCTCATTTTTAAGTCAAACACACTGCGAACCACATGCACTCTTGGGTCAGTGTGTTTTTTTCTCTAGAATACTCTTCAGCATTATTATTATTGTTGTTCAGCTGAGTTCCTGCTCTGACTGAGATGGTACTGCATGGGATTCTTAAGTGATGTTAGCATTGCTTTTTATAGTACAGACATCTGCTAGCCCATCTCTCCAAATAAAGCCAGGGTGTCTTGGGTTGCTTTGGTTTGACTGGTAAGATATGGGGTGAAATCACTCGAGCCTTTTCTCTCAGACGGAACGAATGAGAACAAATGTTGGCATCTTCTTTATAATAAAAACAAAACTTTAACCTATAAATTTTTATACTGCAATTAAACTTGGTTGTTCTCTATTCTGTTCTTGTATACACGCACACAGTTCCTTAATTTACACCAGAAGTATACATGTATATTGACCACTACATTTCTAAAAATTCTATGCAGTGTGTACAGAACTACAATGTACAAGTAGCTGTTGTATTTAAACATGTATCAGAGTTTTCTCCGTGACGACAGACTGAAAGAATGTATATAAATATAGAAAAACAGTAAATAATAAAAAGCCCATAAACCAAAAATACTCTGTGCCTTTCGAAAAGATGCTGCTGTGGATGGTGGTTTAGGTTAAATTGTCACACATAATGATTCTTTTATTACTGTTATATTAATGTGGAGAATAATAGTGAATTATTTTGCTTTGCAGTGTCAATCATTGCAGTTTTGGGAGTGATCTTTGTGATCCATACACATTAATAATGATCATTTAATTCCATTCATTTTAAATCGTTGAATAAGTGATTTAGTTCCAGAATCAGAATAAAATTTATTCTCTTGTCAAATTATATAATGTTGTTATATTACAAATAAATAAATAAATAAATAATATAAGGTTAACTAGGGTTCAACATAATTCAGAATTGTATTTGCTGACAGTAATGAATCCTTTTCCACTCTGAATAATTAGTGGAAAAGTATATAAATAATAATTATAACAATAGATAATGAAATTAATATCATTATTTAATTTGTGTTATATTAAATAATGATATTCATTTCATTACCTATTGTGGATCAGAGTGGAAAATGCTTAATTACTGGTCAGGAAAACAATTCTTAATTCTGTCGAACCCTAGTTAACCTTATAGGTCTAAAAAAGGGATAAAAACTGTCACTGGTGTTGTACTTTTTTTTTTTTTTTTTAAAGGTACACTTTTGTACTTTGGTATTAATATGTAACTTCAAGGTAACAAACATGTACCTTTATGCACCCGATTCAGTGGATATCAGCTGATAGATATGGGTCAGTAGGGGCCTTCTGCGCCTTCTAGTAGGCTCAGAAGGCTTTTATCATCCATCCACATGGTTAATCAGCTATACTAATAGAGAAGACTCCAGATCCAGATCTGTTTTTACATTACTGTGATGGTTGGGTTTAGAGTTGGGGTAGGGGTAGACGTTAATGAAATACAATTAATGGGAAATTTAATAAATAATATAAATAACTTCTCGTTAACTTCCGGCCGCAGTCAAATGTGATCTATAGCTGATTAACCATGTGGATGGACGATTACAGCCTTCTGAGCCTACTAGTAGGCGCAGAAGGCCCCTACTGGCACATATCTATCAGCTGATAACCACTGATAACACCCATTCAATCGAGTGATAGAGTGGGCATTTCATTCGAAACCACAAAATTAACTTAATTTCCAGAATTTACCAGTATTTGATGTAATAGCACTGAATAAATAAATGACTTTCCCCCTTTTTGCAGAACGGCCCATGCCAAAAGTAAAGGAGACGCCGCAGAACAGGCTGCTGTAGCTGCTAACAATGAGTCCAGTATCGCTCGAGTGGTTGCCAGAGAACTCTCTCCCTCTTTCCATCAACCTGGTAGGTATACTACATTAAACAACTTCATTGTTTGCTATATGTACATTAAGAGAGACCACAGGACAGAAGGCTGGTTAAAATCCTCCCGGTCCAGTGATGTTTATTTAGTAGAGGTATAACATCTCAAAAGAAGTACAGTAAAGTATCAGGTATGCTCATTAATCTGCACAAAGTCAAAGTTACAGCACTCATTACAGAACAAACTACACACTATTAAAATCTCGAGCCTGGAAAACCCTCATGTAAACTGCTGTGAGTGTCTGAAACAGGATTAGATTGCTGGGACACAAGCCCTTCAGCAGCTCACCGTGTTCTTGAATCTGTCCATCTGAAGGGCACTGCTAAGCTCTTGACGGTTTTATTTTGGCACTGTCTGTCTCCACAATCTTAGACGAAACTGTAGAAGAGCATAACAAAACATGCGTAATTATAGTTCATTGCCTGTTTTAATAATAAACATGGGATGTTATTGTGAGCCTGCATTTGTTTTTTATGAAGGTATCATATTTTGTCATCTTAAACTATATTGTTATTATTGTGTCCCTTATAAATATAGACTCAAGTATACCCTTAAATACATTAATGCATGCACTTCCAATTATCTCATAATTTTCAGCACTCGTAAAGTATTTTAATCAAAACTAAAATAGCCCAACACTATTATGGTTATTCAGTCATCAACTCTTTTCTGATACAACATTTTGAGCATGACAGTGAAACAGCTGTCAGGAATGACAAATAAAGATAGCATCAATTTATGAGTAAATAAAAATGAACTTATGATAAATTTACCACAGACTACATAAATCTTCAGAGTACATAAACCTACCTTCTGTATCAGTCAGCTCCAAAGCTAGAGGGGGCAGCAGAGAGCCTAATGGGACAAGATACACAGAAATAGAAATAACATTGTTAATATATGTTAGAATGTCTAGGGATAATTTTGATATATAATTTAAAAACAAGAAATAAATGAATTGATACTATTCGATTTGGCCAATTGGTTTAATAATCCACTAATATAAATCATATGCTACATACATGGCTGTCAATGTGTCCAGTGCTCCTGCCAGATTAGACTACTCATCTGAACTCTATATGCAACTAGGCATGGGCCGGTATAAGATTCTGATGGTATGATAACCTTGGATAAAAATATTTCATGGTTTCACGGTATTGCGATTACTGTTCTAAAATATATTCGTTTAAAATGTCGGGGTAAAAAAAAACACCAACTTTTTTCCCCTTTGTATCACAAGATATTTTATTTTGAGAAACATTTATAATATTTTGGAACAGTAAACATGTCAGGCTGAATAATTCAAATGAATCATTGACTTCTGCTGTCTTCATTAGTTTCAAAAACACAGATTTCTTTACAATTTAAAAAGGCATCTTTGGATATCTTTTCTGCTGGAGATACTGTTGTCCTAAAACAAAAACAAAAAAACATAAATAAAAAAAATCTTACACATACTTTAGGAAAGGTATAGCAAAACATTTTGGCGGTTTTAAAACCTTGACTTTTCCAAACTGCGGTATACCTTGAAAATGTTTATTGTCCCATGGCTATATGCAACCAGACAAGATTTGATAAGTGAACGCTAGTGAGGGTGTTAAAACTGTGCGGGATGCGGGTGCTTAAAATTAGGCAGACTTTTGCAGGACTGCCACAAAATGGATGTAATAAAATAAAGAAAAAAGGCACATAAATTAGCATTTATATATCTCACTCAGGTGTTCCCTCGTGCAAGTGTCAAACTGCCGCACACAGGTGACTGTTTATATGTGGTGGAAGCTCGGTATGGGTGTAGCATTTCTAAAAGCGTCAGCCTGAATATCTCTGGACTTGGTGACCTTTTATGTACAGTTTGTTTATTCAAATCATTGGCAGTTTATTGAATAAAGACAGTTCTGAGTAGGTAACCAAGCCGCCAACAATAGTGGGTTCAATTAAAAATTACAATGGGCCATAGAAACATACTTGTTTGATTTAGTGGGCCGCAAGCTTGATTATAAACTGACCACCCTATACAACAACACCTTCATTTTTCAGATTTTTACTAATGTAATAACGTGAACCTTTTGTAAAGCTGCTTTGAAATGAAAATAGTGAAAAACACTGTACAAATAAACTTTAAACCTGTCATTCAATGATTCTGCATATATTATGTCAAATTATAATCAGCTACCAAGACTTATTGAAGCTATATTATAATATCACATACATTTCACTGTGTCCCACAGGTCCTGAGTATATTAAAAAGCGAGCCTTGCAGGAGATTGCAGAGAGCAACGAGAACATGGAAACAGGAATTCATGAGCCCTTGTTAGCTGAGGATTCCCTACCAACACCTCCGGAAAGCCCATTCATGCATGAGATGGAAGGTCTGAGACCAAGCTCCACTCCTGCACGCACCCCCTCACCCACCCTAGTCATTGTCCCTCAGGCACCAAGCAAGGATGATCCTCACCTCTTGAGCCCTGGGAGCTGGAATGGAGACAAGGTCAGTAGGGGCACTGCTAGCAAAGGTAGCAGTAGAGCAGGTAGTCGGCCGAATAGTAGACCCATCACTCCTGCTGCTGCTCCCACTCCAGATGCTGCTCCAGAAGAACGCTCTACCCCCAGCAGTAAGGTCCCATCTCGTACCCCTAGCCGTCAGAGTGCCAAAGTGGAGCAGGGTTCAGACATGGAAATCAAAGCCCTGCAAAAAACGGACATAGAGTCAAAAGTGGCAGAACCTGCCCCTGTTGCTAAACCAGTAAGAACCAACCTCATCCTTCCCAACGACGAAGAAGAACCACCACGTCCTGCACCCAAGCTGTACCCCAAAGCAGCCACACCTGAGCCAAAGGCAGCTGAAGTCAAGCATAGAGCTGACACAAGGCAGCCTATAAATGAGCGCCCTGCTTTGATGACAGAAAGCAAGCCTGAGTATAGGACAGATGTCAGGGAGGAGAAGAAATTTATCAACAAAGTTGAGCCTAAACCTTCACCGAAACGAGAACCAAGCCCTGCCCCAAAAGCCACACCAAAGCCTGAACCCAAGACAGTGCCTAAACCGGAACCTAAACCTGTGGTCATGCCGGTTGCTAAACCTGTTGCCAAGGTGGAGGCCAAAACAGAGACAAGGCAGAGGTCTATTATGAAAGCCCCTAGCGAGATGACACAACCGTCTATGGAGCTAGAAGAGGTAAGGCTAAAAAAATGTTCTTTGCAATTACAAATTGGTGTTTGGATGCAACTAAATGTCCTAAAGATTGCAGACACTGACAGGTTTATTTTAGACTTGCATAGCATAACAAAAATTCAACAATTTCTCTTTTATAACTTTTCTCTGTGTGTGAAAAAAGTTCTTATTAGGAACAAACATGACAGTGCGTTGATCTTGTTTCACTCAGTCCTACTTTTCTAAACACCTTGGAACAGTTTCTGTTCTAGTTCTTGGATTTGTATATTTTGAATGACCAGATCCTGGTTTTATTGCATTCAAATTTGAATTTCAATTCAGTGTATAATGGCCCACTTATCTTAGCTTCAAACATCCTTCCAGTCGGCCATGATATGAGAAAGATCATTCTTTTCAAGCAGCTCATGGGCATGCTAAAACACTGCTCCAGAACACAGACAGATTGTGTTCTTTGAAATTGAGCCCTGGCTCCAGTCCCTTGACCACATTTTTCACAATCATGCATAACTTCACAAGGCTGAACCCTCAAAATGACAAATTCTTCAGAGAGCCACATGCAGTCTGTCAGAAATCCAATATCATATTGCATCACAGCGTCCCCTCGTGGCTCACTGAGCACTGATTGACTGTTCCTAGTATGGAAAAAATGATTTGCAATAGGTAAAAGTTCTCATGTACACAAAAGATTATGGATTTATATGGTTTATTTCTGATCTGTTCCCTCTAAAACAGTGCTACTGAAACCTGTCCTGGGCATGACCCCGGCAGTGCACACTTTTTTTTTTAACAAACATGGCTGATTGAAATCATCACCTAAGTAGTAGAGACTGCAAAACTTAAATAGGGTGACTAGAGAGACATCTAAAATGTGCAGTGGTGAAGGTTTCCCTGAACAGTATTCAGAAGCACTGTGCTAAAGTACCTTTTCTGCTCCGAGAAGTCATACTTGATTGTAAGTTCCTGCAGACCGTCATTAGTTATTTCAAGTGTGTTTGAGTAAAGTTTGGACCTAAACTCTATTGGACACCCCTGCTTTAAAGTAGTAATGTAATGTACAATAAAAAAAAAAATAATAAAGTAAAATAAAGTAAAGTAATGCTTCACAAATATGTCCTGGGTATGTCTTCTTTATCTAACACACCTGATTCAACTCATCAGCTCATTACGGGAGACCGCTAGTCATTAGTCAGATAAGACATCCAACATATGCAATGATGGAACCCCAGAATAGGTTTGAGAAGCCGTGAACTACATTTAAATTTAGCAGATGCTTTTATCTAAATTTTGGGGTTGAAGGCACTCACCTCAGCCTTGTTATTGAGAGTGGAAGAGAGTGCTGGTCATTCACTCCCTCCACATACAATCCCTGCCGGTGACCTTTGGATTACAAGTCCAACTCTCTAAACATTATGCCACGGCTGCCATAAAGCAGTGGTGTCTATTTCTGCTCTGGGAAAGCCATTGTTCTGCAGAGTTTGGTTCCAACCTATTCAGCACAATTGCCTGTATGTTTCTAACATTCCTATAGACCACAGGTGTCAAACAGTTTCTGGAAGGCCGCAACTCTACACAGTTTAGTTCCAACCCTAATTAAACACACCTGATCAAACTAATTGAGTCCTTCAGGCTTGTTTGAAACCAACAGGTAAGTGTGTTGGAGCAGAGTTGGAACTAAACTGTGCAGGGCTGTGGCCCTCCAGGAATTGAGTTTGACACCCCTGCTATAGACCTTTATAAGTTAGTTCAGGTTTATTTAGGATCAGACCTAAACTCTGCCGGATAGTGGCTTTACAGGAGCCCTTTTGACACTCCTGCTATAAGGCAGTACTTGTAGGTGTTCTGAGGTTACCACCACCACTGAACATTTTGGTTTCCACCCTATCTAACACTCAGTTCAACTCATAAGCCATTAGTGATGACCACAACACAACTAAATTATTTGTGTCAAATAAGGGAAACATTCATTGTTTGTGCAGATGTGGGGGACCCCTAGAAGAGGCCATCGTATTTGTTTCAACTGCTTGGGATTTCTTATACCTGTTTTTATTTCAAGTTAAATTCTGATATAAAAATAGCTTTTTAGCAATTTCACAAAAATACTACCTGGAACGCCATCATTTGATTATTTTACTTTGCACCAAGGCTGGGCAACTATTGTCCTTCAAGATCAAGAAACTGTCCCAACCTTGATTAAACATACTTGCTTTCTAGTAATCCCGAAGGCCTTAATTAGCTTATGTATTTGATTAGTGCTGTAACTAAACCCTGCAGGAAATTGGATTTTGCTGCAGTTCCCTGCTTTACACAATAGACCCTCAAATTGTGAACTTTTTTTGTTCTTCTTAGGGGCCAAACACGATTATGATCTGCATGGTTATATTCCTGAACATTGGTTTGGCGATTCTTTTCGTTCACATCTTGTCTTGAGGTGACAAAGTCTAAGGTAAGCTCCTGCCTAATGTATTCCTGCAAATGTTCTTGAGTGCAATTTATATTAAGTGCACCTGCTATTTTCTCTTTCTAAAAACACTGTGGGTATTATTACACATGCTTTTTTTCTAGCCAAAACCATCCAGGTGAAAGAAACTACCGTGGGGAGCTGTGAGGAAGCACTGTGCTCTATTAACGGCTCTGTTGTTGCGTTATCCAGTTTCAGAACAGCCCTCCTGAGCTACTCTGAAGATGGTTGCCATCTGTAATTGGACCGAGTGCTCCCAAATGATCAGTGTGCCTCAGTGCCTGAACATTACAGAATGAAGCAATTCTGCATATTTGCTTTGTTTCTAAAAGGTACTGCTGCATTTAACAGGTCTGTTAAAGTCTATTGCAGCTGGAGCTGAATCATCTATAATAAGGGCTAATTCACGTTGTGCACGTCACGTTCTATAGAGCAAAACATGTCACTTGGCATGTAACATTCATCTCTGGAGAATAAATAAGTAGTTGTGATGGTAAAAAAATGGGTCAATCCTGTTTTTTTCTTTCTTTTTAATGGCTAGAACAAACATAAAATCCACCAGTGCACTTATACTTTCACATGCATCCAAAGTTCAGATGCTGTATGCAATTACACATTTTATGTCTTAAAATCTCCTCTGCATGACTGAATAAAAATATACGGTTGACAAATAAAATGTATTTTACATAATGAATGTAAAAGTCTTCTTCAATATAGTGGAATATTTGCAGAAATGACAAGGAAACAAATGTTGTAATTTGAAAATGAGGTCTATGAAGTAAGATTATATTAAACCAAATAATCCCTATAGAGAAGGTCTCCAAAAGTTGGTGTGAGAGTTAAAAAAAAAAAAAGATTTTTGTGGCTTACTAACTGTTGTACTGTGAATTTGTGATTGTTCTTCAGCATTTTTCTGCCTGTATTAGTCTAAAAAATATGCAAGTAATTTGAACATGTTCAAACCAGGTTGTGCAGCAAACTCAGTGAAAATGTACGTCTCAGATTTTGTATGCATGTGTGCACAGTCGAGTGTTTTTGTACATTTCTAAATTATGGATTTTATCAGAAAAATGCACATTTTGTGATTTTATCTAACACGATATCCTCAGTATAACCCTCAGTGTAGTAAATATTACCTCAAATTTACAAAAGGTCTTATAGGAAATACAGTTAACTGTCCCAAATGTTATTTATTGACAAAATGAAGGATCATTATGAATGATTTTATCAAGGATAATAAAGCTGTAACGGAGTTCATTCACAAGACCAAGTTCTGAATTACAAAATACTCACCCAAAATACATAATACAATCACTGTTTGTTTGTGTAATTGTAATGCTATTTTTACCATTTGCAACAAATCTTGAAAAGTGTTTTGCTGAGAATAAAAACTGTATTCTCAGACAAAACTGTACATCACTGTTTTACATTTATCTAATAATTCAGCATGGATATGATGCATTGGATTACTTGCGGTTTTCTCTATTTGAAAGTTCCTGCAACTTTTCCTCTTCCCCACCCGACCTGTTCATTTTCTTGTGTTTCAGCACTCACAATCATGAATGGAATTGTTGCAATAAAAGAAAATGCACCACACTATTCGAATGAATGTTTCAGCATTTTACTTTTACAGTGATATCATTAACAGATCTGCATTTTGCCTTCTGACTGCCCAAAATGCACATCGATGCTATATTCTCCAGTTTAAGGAGAGGCAGACAAGCAGGAACAAAGAATATATATTTAAACTCCACCTGTCTACCAGCTTGACATATTCTCTCTCCCCTGACAGGGTCTGAATGCCAAGCCCAATTTTAGATTAGGGTGGTGGACGGGCCTCTTCTAATTCCATACTCTGCAACATGGGAAAGTTTACTTCACTCAGATAAAGTGTTATCATCAACACTTGCGCATTAGCATGGGCAATAGAAAGGCTGCGAGTAAGACTGGTCAATTCACAGTGATTCATTGTGCTGCACTGTTCGACCTCAGCCAGACTAAACGCCACACAGACTCAACCAGCCGTGCGTACAGCAATACTGCCCTCTGCATTCAAGACACAGAGATAGCCCACATGTACAATCACACCACAGTGGAGGAGTTTGAGGAAATTCAAAACAATACAGCGATAAATTTAAAAACACATCCATGACATTTGTTGACGAAATGTTGGGCAAGTTAATGCATTTGAATTTGCTATGTTGTTGTTGTTTTGTACCTGTAGAATATGCCAGTGTTTCCCAACCCTGTTCCTGGAGGCACATCAACAACAACGTTTGG
>CAIGQV010019951.1:21383171-21424030 GCA_903798115.1 Danio jaintianensis | reverse complement strand
GTGGAACAGCTGACGGTATGTCCCAGTGCGCACCTCATCTGCACAGATGGGTCATGAAAACATGTTATCATACTAATCATGCAAATTAATACATTACTAACAAAATAACACATAATTATCTATTTAAAAACTTTGCCACATGCTCTTACCAATGACAGTGGGCTCCAGGTCTACAAACACAGCCCTGGGGACGTGTTTTCCAGCTCCGGTCTCACTGAAGAAGGTGTTGAAGGAGTCATCGCCTCCTCCAATGGTTTTGTCGCTGGGCATCTGCCCATCCGGCTGGATGCCATGCTCAAGACAATACAGTTCCCAGCAGGCATTGCCGATCTGGACTCCAGCCTGACCAACGTGGATAGAGATGCACTCACGCTGTGAAGAAAAGGGCAAAAGTTGAAAATGTCAATGTATTGTGAAAACAAGCTTTATTTATTTCATCTCAGATCTGAGGATATTTGTTATATATCTCGTTTCTGTGTAATTATACCCCAGTGCGATATCATGTCAGCGTAAGTGATCACATAACACCCCCAACTGCTGGTTTACTGGTAATGTCCATCAGATCCATTAGTGATGCTGCCTACATCAGCATGAATATTTAACAGCCTCACCCACAGCCTTGAAATGCGATACCATTTCCACAAATAATTAAATTAAATTGCGCTGTGCCTCTAGCAAACTGTTCTTTCATAAACTGTGTATATATATATATATATTATAGGACATACTATTAAATGATCAATGAATAATTAAATAAATAAATAAATAAATAAAGGACAATCTCCTTTGGGAGGCGCTATCTCCTGTCTTTTTGTCCATCGATTCAACATGACACCGCACCGGACAGCATGGAGCTGGCTACACCCAGATTATTTATGCGGCTCCATTCTCTTTGTTGTCTGATTCTGGCGTGCATCACATCCCCAAAATCTCTTCATTTTCATATTCATTCTTTGGCTATTGATACACACAAGACTGCATTTTACATGTAAATATATACATTTAAATACAGAAATAATATATTTTTTAAAAACCAATCAACCAATTGCGCCCCGTTTCAATAACATATCTCTATTTCCGAATACATAAGCAGAATTGTGTCTGTAAATGCATTTTTAAATGACTTATTCTATCTATTTTATAGACCATTTTGAGGGATGTAAACAAAAACAACGGTCCCAATGTATTTCCTGTTTTACATTTTTAATTTCTAAAGCTTCTGAGAATCCAAAAAGAGCCACATATTGATAAATAATGTTATGATAGTTGTTTTAACATTAGGTTATGATTTGATTGCCTCTTGTTACAGTTATGAAATAGTTTGATAACAAGCAGGAAATGTTCATGGGCCAAAGACATGACCACATTGAAATGGTCTATACCCAAATAATAAATATAAATGCACAAAATACGTATTAGTTCACAGAATAGAGGCTACTGCAGTATTCAATGACAGACAGCTGAGAGTCGAATAAAAATGGTTAGTTTGATTAAGCCCTACAGACAGTTCTATGATTAATATTAAATATAGGAAACAGTGCTTACCATTGTTCCTAGTAGTATTGCTTGGCCGGGAGAGAAAGGAGTCTTGACGGAGAGCTCTTACAGTTCGACAACTAAGGGGTCGATGTAAGAAGAATAACGTTATAACGGACTGACCTCACTTTATATATGAGTGTTGCCCTGGCGACTACGTTTCTCGCATCTGATTGGTCAGACGCTATGAGATCTGCCCGGTTCGGGGGGCTAGATTAATTTTGATTGGCTGTCTGGAAGATTATGGGTTAGTAAAACACCTCCCAAAACCTCGCCCAATAAATCGGCAACGTTCATATTCCAAGAGATCTGATTGTACAAGGATTTTGATAAAACCCAATCATATCTTAGGATGTTAGAAAGAGATTATAGAAAGGAGAACATATGAAATTTTAATATGTTAAGTTGGTCTTCTTTAATTGTTTTTTGCTTTTAATTGCTTCTAAAACGCCTGTACTAATTCTGTATTCATTAGTAATCACTTTAGATGGACATGTTGTACACGCAAACCTTTATAACATCTCTGTGTAACTTGATCAACCTATTCTCCATCTGTTCTCCTGATACCCTCTGCTCCTGTTAAAAGCTTTGCCTGAGGTCAATTTTGCAGTTATCTATTCTTTTTTTACTCTTTAAACTGTTGTCTTTGGTGTCAAGGAATAAAAAATAACAGTCCACTTGAAAATTCTCAACTTCCCTGAATGTACTGCATTGGTTGAGTATGTGTTTGAGTAAATTGTTAATATTTGTTTTATTAAATAAAGGTCTGGTAACATTTCCTCCAAATCTCAAATGAATATTGTCATTTAGAGATTTGTTTTCGCTCCAGAATATGACAAAATAACATATTGGTCAAAATAACAAACATTTTTTTATTATTGTGATTGAAAACAATGGTTATTCCACAACAAAGGCTTTCTTAACGCTTCTAAAGTCAAAAGAGTAGTATTGTTGTCTAAGAATTAATATATATCTGAAGACACTGTATCTTTTTGTATATTTTTTATGCTCTAAATTACATCATTTTAATATAAATGTGGACTAAATGTCATCAGTACTTTGCAAAACAAAACTAAAATAGTTTTACTTTAACTGTTTTACTTGATTAACACATAACTATCCAAAATTAAATATACGCTATAATATACTGTAATATATACGCTATAATATATATAATACGCTATAATATATATAATACTCTATAATATATATAATACGCTATAATATATATAATATACGCTATAATATATATAATATACGCTATTTTTCAGAAATATTTAGCTATATTTATTTATAGACAACACAATTCCAATATTTACAACAAAAAAAACATGTAAACATTTGTTATTTTGACCCACTGACACTTTCTGAAGAGAAAAAAGATCCAAATGACATTGTTTATTTGTCATATGGAGGAAAAGCCTCCCGAAATTTACAGAATAAAACAAATATTAACATTTTACATAAGCACATACCTATAAATCCAGAGAAGCTGAACATTTGTGGTCTCATATTTTTTTCCATAGCTCTAGTTCATCCAAGTTCCTCCTTAATGAACTAAAAATAGCCTAATGGGACGACAGATGTAGTTGCAAGTCTCTGTTTTATAAAGGATTTACATGACACAGCAAAAACAATCCATCAACTCAAGAAACACTATCCCGTAATCCTCATCTCCTCACTTCTCCTCTTCAGAAATAAAAACATTTTAATCGAAACGTCATTAATGTATGGAGTGAAATGGCCCCTCGCAGACGTTGAGGAATATAGGCCAAATTCGCCCAACCCCCCACGGCCTCCTCCCAGACTCCTACCATTGCTAGGCGATGAATAACAGAGTTGCCTGGATACCGACTAGTAACCTGGAGATAATACACAAGCCTACATTAACGGTCATTATAGATCACATGATGGCGGATTGTGAATAGCAGTACACTGGGGGAGGATGCAGCTGCCCCAGCAGGGAACCAGAGGAAGACCCATCCTTTTTAACACCCAGTCCTCCATCTGGTCGCTAATTAGTTACCAGGACCACATTCTGTCATCGCCAGCATCACATATAGTCTTTTGATAGAGACTTTTAATGTCACAAAATTATTCTTCATGTGGCTTTTTCAGTTTTTTATTGTTTGGTACTATAAAAATTGTTGCATTGTTTGACATTTAGTGAATTTTCTAGACTACAGAGTTAATACATATTGTTTCTACTAAAATTCAATGATTTTTCAATGATTCAATGATTTTTCAATGACTTTCAAGTAAATGACCTAGTATTTCATGTAATGTCAATGTATACGTGGTAGGTAATAAGAAAAACAATGAATGTTCAAATCTATTACAGCATATCATAAAACACGCAACAATCTGTTTAGTTTAAATTTATTTTTATATCTGTGTAAAATTTATTTAGATAAATAATAATGTGGCGGGGTAGCACAATCGCTGGTTCGAGCCCCGGCTAGGTCAGTTGGCATTTCTGTGTGGAGTTTGCATGTTCTCCCCTTGTTGGCGTGGGTTTCCTCCGGGTGCTCCGGTTTCCCCCACAGTCCAAAGACAATATAGGTGAATTGGGTAAGCTAAATTGTCCGTAGTGTATGTGTGTGAATGGGAGTGTATGGGTGTTTCCCAGTGATGAGTTGCAGCTGGAAGGGCATCCGCTGCGAAAAACATATGCTGGATAAGTTGGCAGTTCATTCTGCTGTGGCGACCCCAGATTAATAAAGGGACTAAGCCGAAAAGAAAATGAATGAATGAATGAATGAGTGTGTATGGGTGTTTCCCAGTGATGGGTTGCAGCTGGAAGGGCATCCGCTGCGTAAAACATATGCTGGATAAGTTGGCGGTTCAATCTGCTGTGGCGACTCCAGATTAATAAAGGGACTAAGCCAAAAAGAAATTGAATGAATGAATGAAATTGGCCGTAGTGAATGAGTGTGTATGGGTGTTTCCCAGTAATGGGTTGCAGCTGGAAGGGCATCCGCTGCGTAAAACATATGCTGGATAAGTTGGCGGTTCATTCTGCTGTGGCGACTCCAGATTAATAAAGGGACTAAGCCAAAAAGAAATTGAATGAATGAATGAAATTGGCCATAGTGAATGAGTGTGTATGGGTGTTTCCCAGTACTGGGTTGTGGGAAACATGTTGGATAAATTGGCAGTTCATTCTGCTGTGGCGACCCCTGATGAATAAAGGGACTAAACTGAAGGTAAATGAATGAATGAATAATAATGTGAGAGCATGTTTTTGGCCAAGGACAGAAAAGAAGACAACTAACCTATATATTCAAGTATACAGATATTTGTTAAACTAATTTCCAAAACTTTGAGGGTTTTTCTGTTTTTCCAAAACTTTTCCAGGCCATGTCAAGATCCCATGACTTTTCCAGGATTTTCATGAGCGTATGAACCCTGTCTCTATATTAAAGTAAAAAAATTAGGCATTGCTTGAATGTACTCATTTTGATCTTAAGTTATGTTCAATTATTTCCAGTTACTGACTAATCCAATGTATATACACAAATATTTTTGTAGCTATAAAAAAAAAAATGAAGAGACCACTTGACAACTTATTTTTCTTTTTACACTTATGATATACGTTATGTGTTTGAGTAAAATGCAATTTTTGTTTTGTTCGGTAAACTAATAATGATATTTCATCCAAATTTAAAATGAAAAAGGCTGTAATAGAGCATTCTTCTTCTTCTTTTTTGCATAAAATAACAAAAATCTGCTGTTTTCAGACATTTATATTAATTATTTTTAGAGTGTGCCAATGTATTAACTCAAGAAATCAGTTTTTGATGGAACTACCCAAATGTTCAGTCACAATATATATTCTTTTCTGGAAGAAAATCTCTAAATTACGATATGTAATACTCAACTTAATAAATCCAGTAAATTAAAAATAAAAATCAGAGAATTGCCACAGTTTCACCCAAACTCACTCTCTCTCTCTCCGTGTGTATGTTTAAGTGTATATAGTAAATTACATGCAAGTGAATCGTAAATAGTTGAAGCAATTCTCTTCAACGCACACTCAAAAAATGATGTTTGTTGTTTGTCCAAACTACTTCTTTAAAATGAACTGAAACAAAATTCTTGAGTTTTTTGGGACAACTTAATTGTTTTTTGTTCAATCCGCTTAAATTTGCAAAAACTAGCAAGTTAACTTAATTCATTCATGTTGTCCCAATACAAATCAATTGTGTGGAACCCAGCATTTTGTTTACAATGTATAGAAAATAAATTAAGAGACCACTTGACAATTGTTTTATTTTTTACATTTACAATATACAGTTATGTGTTAATTAAATAAAGTAGAATAAATAAACAAAGTAAAATGCCCTTTTTGTTTTGTTCGGTAAACTAATAATGACATTTTTTCCAAATTTAAAAAGGTAAAAGGTTGTAATTTAGAGCATTTATCTTTTTATTTTGCATATAATAACAAAAAGGTGCTCTTTTCAGACATTTATATTCCTTTTTTTTAATGTGTCAATGTATTAACTTCAGAAGACTTAAGAAATCAGTTTTGACGGAATTACCCAAATTTTCAGTCACAATATTTTTTTATGTATGTAATCCAAAAACGATTGTGAGGATTGTCACAATTTAGCCCAAACTCTCTCTCTTTCTCTGTCTGTGTGTGTGTGTATATGTTTCAGAGTATACAGTAAATTACAGTAAGTGATTCGTAAATAGTTGAAGCAATTCTCATCGACACAGACACTCTACACTGTAAAACATATCCATAAATTATCAGTTTTCCATATTTTGTTATTCATGTTTTCATTTTTCCCTGTTCCCTGAATTGCATTATGGGAGCTTAATCTTTCTTCCAACAAATTTAAACCTTGAAAAGTTTGAAAAAGTGACTAGTTATTAACATTTTCAATAGTTTAAAGTGATATATTGTCTGGTGTTGTATATACCGCCACAAAAACCTTGTAATAAACTGCCAGCACATTTTCAGTTTTTTTTACAAACTTATTTCTCTATGTATTATTTCTTATACATTATATTATTTCAAACAACTAAAAAGTCAATAAAAGTCACTTTGTTATACTGCAGAGTTGAATTTTCAGCATCAAAAGTTAACAGAGCAGAGATCGAGGTCTCATAATGCAATTCACAACCGTAAAAAAACAGAAAACACTTGTGAATCACAAAATAACTGTTAACATATTTTTTTTTTTTACAGTGTAGGAGACACTAAAACTAAGGTTTCTAGCATAAACTAAATAAAATATTATGAGGACACCAGTTCTTCCTTGAGTAAATTTCATGTGAGCCCTAAAAGGTTATGTTCTTAAATATCAATATATTTTCTGAGCCACACATGGTTGCGGGGCTTTGAAAAATGATGGTTCTCTCTCAGGAATGTGCTGTTTGTCCTCTGTCATGGTTACCTGCTTTGTTTCTGCTTCTGCCGTGCACACATATAACGTCTCGTACATACATCTAAAACATTGGATTGCAATTCATAAATGCAACATTCATACTTTCTCCTATTTTAGTTAGGTTACTAGCACATGCTCTTTTTTTCTCCTCCGTCTTCCCTTTCCTTGTTTCATACACGAGTGTTCATTTTTCTGTTTATAGGCTGGTTGCTAACAACAATTGAGCAGTGAAAACAATACAGCCCACAGGTATCACACAGATCTCTGTACATGTTTTGAATAATTATGCCTTCCTTTAGCTAGGGGTTTACTCAAATTATTACTAATTACTGATATATCTGCTTTTATTTGTATTATTATAAATTAAATTATTCATGGATAGTTATGTTATTAGCTGTCTAAGATTGACTTATGTGGTTAACCAGTCTTTAGTTCTTTATTCACAGTATTTCCTATAATATTTTTTCTTCTGGAGATTTTTTCTTATTTGTTTTATTTCGGCTAGCATAAAAGCAGTTTTTAATTGTTTTAAAAACCATTTTAAGGTCAATATTATTAGCCCCCTTAAGCAATACTATTTTTTGATTGGCTACAGAACAAACCTTTGTTTTACAATGACTTGCCTAACTTGACTAATTAACCTAGTTAAGCCTTTAAATTGCACTTTACTGAATACAAATATCTAGAAATCTAGTTAAATATTATGTACTGTCATGATGGCAAAGAATTAAAAGAAATCATTCATTCATTAATTCATTTTCCTTCGTCTTAAAAAATATAAAAGAATTAAAATTTAACATGAGGGTTAATAATTCTGACTTCAACTATATAGGCCATAAGCAAAGAATGTCCTAGAAAATTTTGTTTAGTTCTTTGATTTTGTAGTATTTAAGCCCAAATATTACACGACTGCCCTGAAACAGGCTGCATCTCTGTTGCTTTTTCAGCATAATCTCTGCTTCAGTTCACTGCAGTGCACAACCCATTAAGACAAGGGCCAAAAATCAATGCTGTCAATGATGCAGGCCTAAAAAAGGCCTACAGCTGCCCTGCAAAGATAAAGGGGTATAACAGGAAGATATAGCAATACACCGATAAGCAAATTGATATGCAAATACTGAAGGACATCGTACATGATTAGCTGCTCTTCCGCCTTTACTGCTTCCGGATGTTAACTGCACTGGAGATATTTTGATATCAGAACAATAGAGCTAAAATAAACATTACACAGAATATTCTTATTCGATATATGTCAGTGTTTGAATTTTTATGTGTAATAAACGTGAGATAATGTTGTATAACGGGCCTATAAAGCTTCTGCATTATTTATTGCCACTTATAACGACGAAATTTGAGTTCCAATTACATTTTTTCCCCCTAAAAAGAATCAACACAAACTACTTAGCTCTATCCCCGCCAGTGTTTTCTTATAAGGTTGCCAGCCACCAGCAGCATTGTTCACCAATATTTTCTATTATGAATATATGAGAATGTTATATATCAAAATAAAAACATGAGTTTCTGCTTTTAAACAAAAAAAGCATTTCATTATTTATTTTATCTTCACGTGTGTTCATGTTTTATCACCAATATAGATGGCTTCATCAAAAATAAATGTTTTTTTTTTCAAAGTAGTGCATTTTCAAGAATGTATGTATGTATATATATAATTATCTGTGTGTGTCTGTGTGTGCGCGCGCATGTTTGCATGTGCGTAATACACATACACATATATAACTTCATACAGATCAATGGGGGTGGATCATTTTGCTGTGGCGAGCCGATAAACAAGGAAGTAAGTCAAAGGAAAACTCTTCATTTTTACATGGGATTTGATCTTTACACCCTCTCATAACTCTCTTCAGGACATGGGCTAGGACTTCCCTTACTGCAATACACCTAAAAAATGGATTGCAATAAAAACTTGTCAATGGCAGGGAAGCGTTGTCTCTTAATTGAGGAGAAAGTTAAAGGGTTAGTTCACCCCAAAATTACAATTCTGTTATTAATTACCCTCATGCCACTTCAAATAGAACGAGAGAGCTCTAGGATTTCATCCAAAATATCTTAATTTGTGTTCTCAGGGGACTGGAAAGACATGAGGGTGAGGAATTAATAACAGAATTGTCATCTAACCAATAAAAAGGTCCACAAGCTTCATATAACAGCAAAAGCAGTCTATTAAAGCAGTCTATATTTGGCATATATTTTCAGAGACCTGCAAGCATTTAACATTTGTAAAAATAATAATAATAATAATTTTAAAAAAAGTCCATTACTCATTTATTATGAGTTACAGACTGGCATTAAGTACACACAGCCAGTGGCAGGACACCAAATAGGTTCTGTGGTTTATGTTGAAAGTTTGCTCACCACTGGCAACTGCACACAGACCCCATCCCTCCAGTCCTATTCTCATAGCAGCAGCTGTGAACATTCCCTGCAGTGTCCCAGCCAATAGGACACTTCCGATGGACTTTTGCCATGTTGTCAGCACACTATTGATTGGACAAACAAAATGTGATTATAAAAAAGTATGTTAATAATGAAAGGTTATTATACGGTTACATTTATTGAAATAAGTAAGCTCAGGAAATAAGAGTCAGAAAGACTAAACAAACTGCCTGAAATACCAGTGATGGCTGAGTTGGAGAAGTAAGTGGGAGGTTCAAACCGATCTTTGTGCTCAGACGTCCAGACCCTGCAATTAGGAATGCGCAGTCATGGGTATGTTTAAACACACACACACACAAACAAACAGGCTTCCAGTTTTGCAGAAACCCAGTTTCAGCTGTGAACAGCGAACTGACACTGACAGGGCAAGGAGGAAAAAAAAAGTCAAGTCGATCACGTGACAAATACGATGACATCATTTCAACAAAATCTAGGACACGGAGGGAGGAGAGACTGCAAGGACAGTGGGAGGGTTCATGGTACCATGCAACACTAGGCCTTGTCTGATAGCATCTACTGTGTGATTGTCTCCACAGATTTACTTTAAAGTGCACTGCTCACAAACTCAGTGTTCCCTGTTGACAGCAAGTTTTAATTTAACTTTTTAATTTTAATTCTCAACCACGTGTTTAGCTTAATAGTCATAAATAACATGTAATATGACTAAATAAACATGATGCAAAACTATTTTCTCTAATTGTAAGTCAGAGGTATTGCAATTCAATAATAAACAGTTGTGCCATTTGTGGGAACCTAGAATTTACAGAATGAATTACATTAACCATGTACAGAAAATGCTCATCTTTATTATTCAATCCAATTTTATTTGTATAGCGCTTTTCACAATAACTATTGTTTCAAAGCAGCTTTACAAAAGGTGCACATTACTGTATTACAATCAAAATCAGAAAAGTTATTAGTTACCTTTATTAGTTGCTAATTACTTTAACTAATAGCTTTTAACAGGTAAAGTTATTATATATAAGTAGTTAACCTTCAGTAATATAGTATATAGGTGATGTCATTGTGTAATTGTGTTCAATGAAGTGTATTAAGTGTGTGTTGTCCTCAAAGTCTTCGATGGTTGGCATCATCTTTTTTTAACATGTTTTGGATCTATGTCTATTTAGTTCTCATGGACATCCAAGGTGAAATAAAATAAGAGCCCTTTCTATCTTACACAAAACACCGTTTGGCCCTGATATAATAAAAAAAGATTAAAATAAAACCATTAGATAATCACAGGCCAGCTTTACCTCAGATTGATAATAGACATTACCACCGTGTCAACTAAACACTTCTAATGGGCATCTGATGTGAAATTATAAAATGAGAGCCCTTTAAACCTTACACAAAACACTGTTTGGCCCTGATTTGAAAAAAGAAAAGAAAAAAAGATTAAAATAAAACTATTAGATATCACTATGTCTATTAAAACATCGTAAAAATATTACAAATATAATTTTTAGTGTATTTTCTACAGCAATGTGATATTTGGATTTTCAGCAATCGATTTGAAAGTTGATTTGAAACATGGATCTTATATTATCTGCCTATAACTGATTATTAAAATGATCAAATTACACAACATTATTCGTTTTGGTTTTGATGATAAAATAAACATCTTCATAACATGTTAAAATAATATTGCGTTTTGAGCAGGGGAAAGAAATCCAAACCTGAAGGAAGATAAGGTTTCAATCTTAAGCACAATTTAGTGTCATAGAGTCACAAATATGATTTAATATCTCAGAATTCAATTAATTTAAGATTAGGTATTTCCTCAAACAGAAAGTCACAGTCTACGAAATACTACAGTGCTGTAGTTAAAGTCTGTGTACATAAAACTAAATTTCACTGTATAATTTACAGTAACACAAAACAAAATAGGGCAGCGCGGTGGCTCAGTGGTTAGCACTGTCGCCTCACAGCAAGACGGTCGCTGGTTTGAGCCCCAGCTGGGTTAGTTGGCATTTCTGTGTGGAGTTTGCATGCTCTCCCCGTGTTGCCGTGGGTTTCCTATGGGTGCTCCGGTTTCCCCCACAGTCCAAAGTCATGCGCTATAGGTGAATTGAACAAGCTAAATTGGCCGTAGTGTATGAGTGTGAATGTGAGAGTCCATAGGTGTTTCCTAGTACTGGGTTGCGGTTGGAAGGGCATACGCTGTGTAAAACATATGCTGGATAAATTTGGCGGTTCATTACGCTGTGGCGACCCCTGATAAATAAAGTGACTCGAAGGAAAATGAATGAATGAAAACAAAATACAAAGAATACAAAAATGACGAGGTTTCATAGGCCTATGTGTTTATCACATCAGATAGACATTAAAAGGTAGCTATTAGACATATTAGATAAAGAAATTTGACGCCTTATATATTTTTCACTTATTAAGGGGATTTGAAACCTACCTCACACTAAACAACATTAAATTAAAAGAATATTAAAGCGAAATAACGATGATTAATATGATTGAACCAAACGTTCTTATAACGCGTCACCATAAAAACCGTGTGTTTTGATAGCTCGCATGAAAGAAATCATTTACAAACCTAAAGGACGACTACAGCTTTCAGTCTGGTGCACATTTTAGCATGAATATCAAAAGCACAAATGTACAAGCGAGCGAAGAAATATCAGGTGTGCACTGCACTGATTTACATCGGTCTAATCCTCCTTCCTCGTTGGACGTCACGCTGGCTTTGGCTCCTCCCCTTCATCCTCCACACAGACTGCCTCAATCTTGGATAGTGGGTTCACAGTTACTCCCAACAATATAGAAATTTCCTCCTGCCTCCTGACATCCGTCTCATCGCTCCATCCCCTCCAGAACAATGGTGAGTGCACATATTTTCCCTTTCACTTCATATAACGTCGCGCCAAGCATTTGCGTCTATAAGTGTGCGAGTCATTTAATCCTCGTCTGGTGTTTTTCAAAGCTGCTTTTCTTTCATTCAGCGCGCGCCCTTTGCTTAAAATGGAGGCGAGGCTCGCGACATTGCGACGATGTGACGCCGCGCAGAGATTTATCTTTTTTGCACGTAATTATAAGTGTTAGAACGAATGTTACACTCAAGTCGGTTATTCATCATGCAGTTGGTTTTTAAATGGCTTTGCAAGCGCACAGCAGATTGCATTCATCCATCCATCAAGCCATTCACTCATTCGCTCATAACGGTGATTCAGAATATGCTAGACATTTCAAGCTGTTTGTCAAGCGTCATAATAAATAACATGATAATGAGTATTTTTTTTTTTATTATTAAATGATGCATAGACCCTTTTTGTTTTTCACAAAATAACTATATAGGCTAGCGTACGTAGTGCACCTGTCTCAAGGGTGCATCTCCATCTTGCATGATGAAATGGAATTTTCGAGAAATGCATTACAGGTATAACCAAAATAGTGTGCATTTGAAACATATTTTAGAATATAATAATGCATTATCTTTTTATTTTGATAATAATTTATATTTATTAAAAATCATAGTTTTATAATTTGCAAATGTGACTTAAATGATATCTTAAAAATGCACTCAAAGATTTACATTTCCTCCCCATTTTTTTGGTTGCAAGCTCTTTGTCAACACAGATTGACAGAATTTTCTTGAAATTTGCATCCACCCCTCCTCCCATCCGCATGAGGAGTAAACTGGGTGGGGACTGCAGCTGTCTGCAGAAGCCCGTGTCTGGCCTGTGCAGTAGATGACAGGATTTCTATTCCTGTATTCCTATTCCACAGCTGTTATTGCGTCCATTGAGATTTGATGTTAAAGGCTTATATGCATTTATTTCTTTTCTGGGATTATTAAAATTACATTTCTGTGATCTGCCTTCATTTTATTATCAGGGCAATGGAATATTCAAAATGTATATGACCATATATAAAAATGTAAGAAATGTTAATTCAAAAAGACACATCGATCAAGCAATGTTCTGATTCCCTCTTCAAATTGTCATTAAGTACATCCATTTCTGCTTCTAAAAAATCCTATGAAATATAAATTCCTCTTCATTGAAATCCAGTCTTATGTGGACCATCAAGGTGACATAAAAATGGGAAAAGGTAGATTTCCGTCAAGGTTTTTATTGTTCTCTTTCAGCGGCTTGTCGGGCACAGTATGGCAAGCCTGTTCTATGTGGGTGGGGCATCGGTCTTGTTCCCATTCTGCTGCCTCATTCCCTTTGAATAAAGAGAACTGACTGCTTTCTTTGTTCTTCCTTTTGGTAACCATCAAGTCTTTCTAATGTTGTTTTACCATTTTATGTGTCTGTCCATAAGGTAAATATAATTTAGCAGCGGATTACACTGCATTTATGGTAAATTTCTGATGCAGAGGAGAGGTGTCTATTGTTGTACCCAAATTGTATAGAATAATGCTTTTGCACTTTTTGAGAACCAGAAAAACTGTCATGATTATGTTATTAACTATAATAACAGAAATTCTTCCCCATTTCTCACAGCGTGAGTGCATCTCTATCCACGTTGGTCAGGCTGGAGTCCAGATCGGCAATGCCTGCTGGGAACTGTATTGTCTTGAGCATGGCATCCAGCCGGATGGGCAGATGCCCAGCGACAAAACCATTGGAGGAGGCGATGACTCCTTCAACACCTTCTTCAGTGAGACCGGAGCTGGAAAACACGTCCCCAGGGCTGTGTTTGTAGACCTGGAGCCCACTGTCATTGGTAAGAGCATGTGGCAAAGTTTTTAAATAGATAATTATGTGTTATTTTGTTAGTAATGTATTAATTTGCATGATTAGTATGATAACATGTTTTCATGACCCATCTGTGCAGATGAGGTGCGCACTGGGACATACCGTCAGCTGTTCCACCCTGAGCAGCTCATCACAGGAAAGGAAGATGCTGCTAATAACTATGCTCGCGGTCACTACACTATTGGCAAGGAGCTCATTGATCTTGTTTTAGATAGGGTTCGCAAACTGGTAAGTTGTTAAATTAAAAAGTCTTTGAAGTTGATTGATGTTAAATTATGGTTAATTCATACACTAAAATACTGTCATTTTAACATGTATCATGTTTTTAGTCTGACCAGTGCACAGGTCTCCAGGGTTTCCTGGTCTTCCACAGCTTTGGTGGTGGCACCGGTTCTGGCTTCACCTCTCTGCTGATGGAGCGTCTGTCTGTCGACTATGGCAAAAAGTCCAAGCTTGAGTTCTCCATCTACCCCGCTCCTCAGGTCTCCACCGCTGTAGTAGAGCCTTACAACTCCATCCTGACCACCCACACCACCCTAGAGCACTCTGACTGTGCCTTCATGGTAGACAATGAGGCCATTTATGATATCTGCCGTAGGAACCTTGACATTGAGCGTCCTACTTACACCAACCTCAACAGGCTGATCAGTCAGATTGTGTCCTCCATCACGGCCTCCCTTAGGTTTGATGGTGCCCTCAATGTGGATCTCACTGAGTTCCAGACCAACTTGGTGCCCTATCCTCGTATCCACTTCCCTCTGGCTACCTATGCCCCAGTGATCTCCACAGAGAAGGCTTACCATGAGCAGCTCTCTGTGTCTGAAATCACCAATTCTTGCTTCGAGCCTGCCAATCAGATGGTCAAATGCGACCCACGTCACGGCAAGTACATGGCTTGCTGCCTGCTGTACCGTGGTGACGTGGTGCCCAAAGACGTGAACGCCGCAATCGCCACCATCAAGACCAAGCGCACAATCCAGTTTGTGGACTGGTGTCCCACTGGTTTCAAGGTTGGCATCAACTACCAGCCTCCCACTGTGGTTCCAGGTGGTGATCTGGCTAAAGTGCAGAGAGCCGTGTGCATGTTGAGCAACACCACAGCTATTGCTGAGGCCTGGGCTCGTCTGGATCATAAGTTTGATCTGATGTACGCCAAGCGTGCCTTTGTGCACTGGTATGTGGGTGAGGGTATGGAGGAGGGCGAGTTCTCTGAGGCCAGAGAGGACATGGCTGCCCTGGAGAAAGATTATGAGGAGGTTGGTGTCGACTCCATCGAGGGAGAGGGAGAGGAAGAGGGCGAGGAGTATTAAAATATTCACTAAATGTCTAAAACTGGAAACAGTAGACCGCTAATTTACACACGATAAACATGAGGTATCAAGTGTAAAGTCTACTCCTAAATGTTAGAGACACATTCTTGATCAATTGTTGTATTGTTATGGCCAGTATGATTATTATTTGTGGAATTTGCTTGCCAAATTTGGAATAAATTGATGGTGATGTGCTACAATCTGTCTACGTGCAGTTCTTTAAAAATCTTGTACATGTTCACATAAGCTTTTGGTTTTAAGACATTCTGGGCATTGAAGACAAGTAATCTGCTTACTAACCTTTGACAGGTTTGGCTTACAACCACTTGGGATGAAGGAAAAGTAGATTAGTAGTCACTCAGTGGTCGGTATTAAGGCCATTCTAGGTTTTTAGGGAGGTGCAAGTGAGTAACACCAATAGATTGGTCGCACAGATGAAGGAAAGCAGGTCATGATATCAAAAAGGACTTATAGTAAACAGCCTAAAGATAAGATAATTATCTAAGATAATGAGGCCAGAAAGTAATAGCAGCTTTTGTGATATTTTATTCAATTGTTTAAAAATGAATGCATGGGGTTCCAAAAGTCCTTTAACTGCCACCAAATAAGCTTTGTTGGCCCAAAGTTTCCTTTTTAAATTCAAGTTTAAGGTACGGATGCTGTAATTAAAAACAGTTTTTGGTAGAAAAAAAGGATTTGTGGTCAAATGCGTGTACAAAAACAATACAAAATCCAATTTAAACATTAAAGATTGAAAAGTGGTACAAAAGGTTCAAATTTCTTAATGCTATTCAAAATAGTGCCAATGCTACTTAAATTTTATCATTGAAAGTAAAATTCACACTACTCCTTTTTTCTGATCCACTGTCTGCTGGTTCATCAGGCTCCAGAAAAGCGCTGGCATCGAGCACACGACAGCATCATTGGATCGGCATGCCGCAGGATCCTCAGTCAGCCTTTGGTACCCTTTAAGACGCCTAGAAAGGATGAAAAATCAAGGCCAGTCAGTTTTCCATCCATGTTAATGTTCACAAAAATTCGCTTAATGATTAAGGGGAAGGGGGAAACCCAAAAAGCATTGCTTGAATAATTCATAATACTTCACAAATAATTAATGCCAGCTGAATAAATCAGTGCATGTTTTAAAATGACTCACTTATATGCAAAAGCTACAGCAGCCATTGCTGATATGACAGTCAAGATGCCCAACAACAGGGCAGCGGCACCTGCAGATGTCAACCTGGAACCTGCTAAACGATATAACGGCACAAAAACTCTAAAAGCCTTTCCTCATTTTGGATTGCCATGCATGATGTTGCAACAATAAATAAGCTCACCTATGTTAATATTGACCCTGGCATTTGTGACAGCCATACTGACGTCATTCGCCATGGACACATTAATGCAGAAGGTTCCAGAGTCATTGAAGAAATGGCGAAGGATGAGTTGGCAATCTGAAGATGGGCTCACGGCATTGCAGATGGTCATAACTGGTGCGTGACAGTCAGCATCCGACACTATAGTGCACACTTCAGTGGGGACGCTAAAAAGACAAGGCTCATGAATTCTACAATTCATTTCTACATTGATAAAAATTGTTCTGTGAAGTAAATACTACAGAAAAACAAATGCTAATTTCTACATTATATAATTTAGTTCTGAAAAGTATGATAGGATATGAAGAAACCTTAAATTGTATATTAGGTTTTAAGAAATTAACTTGTAGGTGTATTTTACTTGGAATTGTTTGTTATGTTTACAATGATTTTTTTGAAGAAATATGAAAGTGAGAAAATTAAATAAAATCTACTTAACTTCCATGACATCATCTTGCGTTTTTCCACTGTTTTCTAGTTGTATTTACACCGTTTTTTAGTAGTTCATTTGTTTCGTTATGTGTAGTAGTAAATTACTGTTTTATGACATTTAGGGTGACACATTTATACAAAACAACTTGACTGCTACCATCATTGTGTTGCGCATCAAGGATTGAGCTCTCTACGTTCAGTTATGTGCTTCATAGCATTTGTGTCAGTATGTTCATTCATTTACCTTCGGCTTAGTCCATTTATTTATCAGGGGTCGCCACAGCAGAATGAACCGCCGACTTATCCAGCATATGTTTTACGCAGCGGATGCCCTTCCAGCCACAACCCAGCACTGGGAAACACCCATACACTCTCGCATTCACACACATACACTACGGCCAATTTAGTTTATTCAATTCACCTATAGCGCATGTCTTTGGACTGTGGGGGAAACCGGAGCACCCGGAGGAAACCCACGCCAACGCGAGGAGAACATGCCAACTCCACACAGAAATGCCAACTGACCCAGCCGAGGCTGAAACCAGCGACCTTCTTGGTGTGATGCGACAGTGCTAACCACTGAGCCACCGTGCCGCCCTGTCGGAACGTTATCAGATTGTAATCTGCGCATAAAACAGACCTTTCAGAAAACTCACCTCTGAATTCTCAAACGCTTCATAAATATAAGAACTGATAGTTAGACGTTTATATTGTTACGTCAAATAATCAAGTAAAACCTACTCAACAAAATTGTTTACTTTTATAAAACTTAGTTAAAAGGTTAGTTTATGGAAAAATGAAAATTCTGTTATTAATTACTCCCCATCATGTCATTCCAATCCAGAGATCTTCAGATATTTTAGATGAAATCTGAGAGCTCTCTAATGCTTCATAGACAACAAGGGTTCAGAAAAGAAACTAAAACAGTCAAAACATTCCAAATGACTTCACTGACTCAAATGTAATTATCCGAAGTTCCAAGAACACTTTTGTGTGCCAAAAAAAACAAGACAGTAAAAATGACTTTATTTGCCAAATAAAGATAAAGCTCAGATCAAGGTGCATGTTTTCTTGGATTTTCGCCTTATTACAGTTGAACCACTGAAGTAACATTAAATGTTTTGTCATGTTTTTGTTCCTTTATTGGACTTTTAAAGTCTTGGGACCATTGCTGTCTATGAAGGATGAGGGAGCTCTCAGATTTCGTCTAAAATATCTTAATTTTTGTTCAGAAGACAAACGTAGGCCTCAGGGGATTGGACATAAATGTGAGTAATTAAACAGAATTTTCATTTTTGGGTGAACTCATTAGCTATGTTTGCATCCAGCTATTTTTATGCACATAAATTTTGAAAATGAGCATAAAAATACGTATGTGCATAACTGAGTAGAATAAACTTTTTATTCAATAAGAAAAAATGCGCATAAACTATGATGGAAGCACTTTTACCAAACAAATTCCAGTATGCGCATTAAAAAAGTCATGTGATTTTGTTATAAGAGATCATGTGATGATAAAAATGTGTGTGAATGGACAAACCAGCAGGCTGAGCACATTGTAAAACATCTGAAATGTTGTTTTGGTCATTCTAAAACGCCGTGACCATTTCAGTATTAGTGTTATTATATTATTAATTACCTCTAGAATTGTCAGGAGCGTCTGTGCTCCATGTCTCATGCCTTCAAACGCCACCACGCGTTCATTGCTTGTCGGCATTGTCTTCTGAGGTGCAAGTAATTTATTGAATAAAGAAAAGATTCACGCAGCTTCTCCTATTGCAGCAAATTCCATTTTTATGTTTGATATTTTCTGCCAGTTAATCAGGAGGTGACGATTTTGTTCTCTTTGACTCGTTGGATGGAAACGCTGCTTTATTCGCAAATCTTTAATGCGATATTCCAGTTTTGCGCATAAATGTAATCTGCATTTTTGGATGGAAACATAGCTAGTGACTTAAAAAGCACAAACAAAAAAAAACTGGCTAAAAGAAGATATTTTTTTCTCAGTGTATATTTTGTGCATGTTTTGACAGATCTCACCTTCCTTGGCAAGAAACAGTGAAATCCACAGCATTCTGCTCCATCTCTGTTAGCAGAAAGCCATCAGCTACAGCCACCTGGACGATCTGCACACTCTCAATGCCCTCTGAACAAACAAACAAACATTATTTTTTAAGGCCGATAGCGTAACTCAAAGAAACATGTGCTGATAAAGGCAGGAGGCTCACCGATAATCTCGATATCAGTTGAGAAGGATCCATAGCGGTAAATCACACAGCCATTTATGTTCGGGGCCTGACGCTTTATTATTGACACATGGGCCAGGTTTTCAACAGACTCATCCTCCACTATCACCATGTCTGTGGCTGATGCTTTGGGAAATATAAAACATTTATATAAAAATTTTTGTTTATATTATTAAATGTTATAAAATATCTCTATTAAAAAAAATAAGAAAGACAAAAACTCACCAGTTGCCTTCAGTGGTGTTTTTGTCACAGCGTTCAGTGTTTCAGACATCTTAGATTCAGGTATAAGACCAACAACCTCCTTGTCAAGACTGGATTTTGATGGATCTCCATTTGTAGGTGCCGGTGGAACAGTTTTCATTGCAAAAACAGGTGTGGATTTCACAAAGGGTGCTGCAAAATGTCACATGAAGTAAATGATAAATACTTTGACTGGAATTGAATGGGCTGAATGAAGCTTGTTTCAAGAATAAAAATGGAAACTGACTTTTTTTTTTTTTAATATTGCAGATTACTTTCAGAGAAAGTCAGAATTGCAAGTAATGCTACATTTTAGTATTGTTTATTGTAAATGATACCTATGTATATTTAGCCTAGTGAGGTGTCTGTGCACTAAATCTGCTGTAAAAAGCAGAGCAATTGAAAGTTGAGGATATGTACTATTTCATAGCATTATACTGAGCTCAAACCTATTTAAGCTCTTTATGAAAATTAGCCATGTTTATACAAAAAAACCATGGTTACTATAGTTAAACTATGGTAACAACAAATTTACTATGATTTTGCTACACTAACCATAGTTTCAACATGGTATTCATTAGAGATGCACTGAAATGAAAATTCTGGGCCGAAATCGAAACTTCTGGATGCACTTGGTTAAATACCGAAATCGAAAATGCAATATTAAAAACAGGTTACATTACATTTAGCTCAGTAATTGAAATTATGCTGACTTTAAAAAACACAAGCCAATAAAATAACCTTCAAGAGTTTCCACTTAGATATGCTTTAGCGTTAATAGCAGGTTTGGCATGCTGTCCTGGGAGAGAACCCTGAGCTCGAAGATAATTGAGCTCAAGGCTCCCGCCCAGTCAAATAAGCATATAAAGGGGTTCGAGATCAGGTAGGTCTCGAGAGCTCCCCTTAGAAAAGGGAGGAAAAGGAGGAGATGGGGTGGAAGGGGGGATTCTTACGAAATTAAGATAGATCGGTAGAGGAAATCGGTTCATTTATTGTAAGCTTGGATCAATCTGATTGGATTAATACTGATTACGGATGAGTAGCCAGTCGTGCTCAATCATATCACGTGCTCCTCTCGAAATTAGTTTGTGAAACTTCACATATTTTATTGACAGAACATTTTTATTGATAGTGAATGAGACATTGTCATCCACAAAGCAGAATATTCTGCTATTTTGAACTTGCATAAGCTGGTTGTTTGATCATAGCACAGCAATAAACCATCCTTGCGCGATGCAAGCCATTGAAATGAATGGGTTTCATACCGCAATGCTTTCCAAGTCTATTGTGAAACCACTTCACACATTACAGTGAGAACAACAAAAGGGAGATTGAAACTAGCGCACTGAACACTGCTGCGCAAAAATCTTATTTAGACTTATAATTTCAGTCATTTTTCTCTTTCGGCTGAAAAATGAAACTAATGAATTTTTGGTTGATCATTTTCTTTAGATGATAATTCAGTGCATCCCTAGTATTCATAAAACGACTGTGGTTAGTAATCACTTCATCAGGTAAACATGCTTAATACACATGTACTATAATAAAACCATGATTCATTTTAATAAGGGTGGGCAAGTTCTATTTGTAGGACATTAGACTACAAATAAATAAGTTCCCAGATGAGCACATTTCCTTTTTCTATTCAAATATATAAAAAGTGGAGTAAAAAATACATAATTTGTATACTTTGTCCAGCAGTGTAGGTAAAGAGTGAAAGCATGCAGTGTACCTGTAGCAAGGTGTTCGCTGGGGTGTTTGGGGCTCTCAGAGGTGAAGGTGTTGGCAGTGGATCCTTCAACTGGAGGGTTCGGTGGTCCTGAACAAGATGGATCTGGAATAGCTGCTTGTACGACGACTTGAGGCTTGAAGGGCCCAGATGCTATGTAAGTGTGTGTGACGGTGGATTCCCTGGATATTACAGTGCCACTGCCATCCCCGAAGTTCCAGTTGAAAGTCACGTCAGATTTGCTCAAGTACTGACTGGGGTCGTGAAGGGTGATGCTGAAGGCCACTGCTCTGTTCTGGACGAATTTGTGATCGCCTTGGTCTTTGTCGTTTACCTGCGTCAGAGAAACCGCAAAGGGAATCTGGTCTAGAAATATAGGGATGAAATAAAGTATAATGTCACTCAGGGTATGCTTACAAAAAATGGTGTACTAAAATCTTTCCTGCTTTTAAAAAATTACAAAGCAACACGATTACCATTTAAACAGCTAAAATGATTCATTATGCGACAGACCAGTAGGTGGCAATCTACATGTGTTGTCATCTAATTTAATAGCCAAAATGCATAAAAAAAGCATGTAGTGAAAACCCATAACACTGGCTATTAAATAAAAATGTAAAATTTTTAGTAAAAGTCATATGCCTTCTTAATCTTTAATAAAAATAAGAGGCATCTCCTGTTTCTTGTGTGAGAGTGGGACTTGCCAACCATCTGAGATTAACCACTGGACCCTTTTCACAAGACTGTTATGATGCATTTAACAGTAATCATAATCTTAAATACTTGAAAGTTTATAATACCTTGATTAAAAAAAAAAAGTATGTTATCAGTTTGACAGACGAGGACTGGAATGAGGCTATATATAGAATCTATTGATCCTCTATTTGTGCTAGACATAGGCTTATTCAATTTAAAGTGGTACATAGACTTTCCAAGGTCAAGCTGGCAAGGATGTATTCCTCTGTTGACCCCATCTGTACAAGATGCAAGCAGTCCCCTGCTACATTAGCCCATATGTCCCAGATTATCTGTATTTTGAATATTTAGTAAAGATGTTTGTGCAAATCCCTTAACTTCTATCTTTGGTATTGTATATGAAAATAACAATTTGTCAAAAAGTGAATTGGATTGTATTGTCTTTACTTCTCTTTTAGCAAGACGCTTGATTTTAATCAATTGGAAACAATCATTTTCCCCTTCTTTTAAACAATGGTCCAATGATGTGTTGCATTTCCTTAGTCTGGAAAAAATAAGACTAAATTTAAATGGTTCTGGGTCCAAGTTCACGGTCATGTGGCGTCCTTTCATAAATTACTTCCAAAGCCAAATGTAATTGTAAGTGGACAAAATGATGCTGATGCTGTCAGGTTTTGCTTGTATTGTACTGATGTTGTATTCATTTTTTTTTGTCTTTGTTTATATGTACACAATGTTAAAGCACTACTTTGACGCTTCCGCCACCTTCGGTGTGAACGCACAGTAAGGCTGAAAGATGGCGAAGCGAAAGCAAAACGCTGAGCAATTGCTGATAAAAGACGAGTGCGATCTGGAATGAAAGCAGCAGAGCTTTTATTATGCCACAATATACCTCTTCCGGTTCTTCCTAGTGATTTTGTGATCACGCTGTTTTATCTGTTATAATGTTGTGATCAAAAAAGCATCTTTGCTGTTTCCCTGTTTTCTATAAAACCAAACCGGAAAATCGAGGGTGTGTGACATCATTAGCATGAACACACAACACACAGTCCGTTGTCACTAGTTAAAATTGCTTATTTATATTTTAATGAAAAAATCGTACATATTTGCCCTTTAACTTCTGCTTGATGCCAACATTTGAGTTACACTCACCAATGATCGAGAACTGTGTGGATGCAAATCCAATGGGGATGAATCTATCCTTTTGCCTGTAATGATAGATGACAACATCCATTATATAAGAACCCAGAGGAACGTCATCAGTGTCGATGGTCAGCGAAGAGGAAGGACCGTCGCAAACCTGCCAGTATTTACCTGTCAAACACAAGAGGAGATGCTGAAGTGAATACACTAGGTGTGAAAATGCACCTCGCAGTACAGAACGTGCTTTCCTTACCCCAGGTTTTCCATACAAACACATATGGAGGTGGCTTGTCTCCCTGTCTGGAAAAGAGATGAGCATTTGGAGACACAGCGTTCCATGAGTTTTCCTCAGGATACACAGGCTCGCCTTCGTAAAACTGTGTGCCTAAATTAGAAAAGTTTCCATATTATTAAGAGTTATTTAATTGGCTGTGTGTTGGTCATTGTGCTTTGTAAAAAGTCTGAGATTAAGATCATAGAGAAAATACCATTGATGGTGCAGTTTTTTGCCCAAACAACTTGTCCATCAGGCAGGACCTTCTGGTTATGAGGGAACACAATGTCAATGGTAAAGCTGATTTTAGCACCGGTCAAAGTGGGAGCATCATTTCCCACATCAAACTTCAGCTGGCCACCTGTAGAAATGCATATGTATGCATATGTGCTATTAAAAATAATAATATTTTTGCAGGGATGCCAGAGAAGAATCATTTTGGGTTCACAAAAAAAAAATTGTAGTTTCACAAATGTCATTTTAATAAAGACGGTCATATTATGAATGTGAAATTTCCTTTAATAAATGTACTGTATATTTATTACTAAGCTATAGCCAGTGGTCTTAAGCATTTGTATAAAACTAATTTATATTTTACTAAAAGAAATAGAAGCATTATGTACTTGTAATTATGTATTGTATTATGGGTTATGTAAAAAAGTATGGACAATAGCCAAAAATACAATGCATAGCTCAAAGATATTTCTTTTAAGCGATGAAGATTTTGTATAAATGTCCTACTGTACATGCATCAACACTCAATTTTTTATTAGTAATGTGCCTTGCTAAGCACTACAAATAGTAAACTTTAAAAGGAGATTTACTCAATATTCTGATTTCCTGATCTCCAAATAGTTGTATCTCAGCTAAATATTGTCCTATACTAACAAACTTATTTATTAACAAAAGCTTATTTATTCAGCCTTCGTGTGATGTATGGATCTCAATTAGAAAATATCGACACTTTTGACTGGTTTTGTGGTTCAGGGTATTTTTGACTGGTTTTGTGGTTCATTATTCATACTGTATAATGATTCATAGTGTGAAAAATTCACGTTTGATTATGGCTACCATGATAAACAGCGTTTCTGCAGGTTTCATCAAGTCAAATTTAAGACTTTTTAAGACCCTTTTAAGACCATTATAAATGAAATTTTAGACTTATACAGGGCTAAACACTAATGATTATTTCTAATGGCCCGGTTTGCCACAAAAAAAAAATCAAGTGTAATTATTTCTTAGTGACATACTTTAATGTGTCAAACAAGAAAATTATAGTTGAACTTTTTTCACCCATAATATATATATATATTTTTTTTAAATGACAAGTTTAACATTGTTAAAAGTATATTTATTGTGGAGACAATTACATAAATAATCAAAAATATATATTTGTTGGCTTTTGGTCCAAATTGATTGAGTACAACTTCTATTCAACCTGCATTTCAAAATGCGTCTCTGTTATAAAACCTTAAGTTTCATGCCTATTTATAAATATTATGTCTACTCCCCTATTTCTGTAAATAGTTTTTGTATGAATGAAAGATAAAGTAAAGGGATATATTGCTCTGTTATTATCATGAGGAACTGTGTAATTGTTTTTAGTTTTCTTTTCCTGATTTTAAGATGGATTGTTGGTGATTGAATGGATGTTGGCCCGATTGGTTAGCGTTACTTGGACAGAGGAAAATTTAAGACCTGTTTAAAATGATTTAAGACACACAACACACTATTTCGGTGAATTTAAGACTTTTAAGGCCAAAAATTTTAAACGTTTTTGAACTTTAAGACAATTAAAGACATTTTAAGATCCCGCGGACACCCTGATAAAACTACGCACTTCATGATTTTGCCAAGTAGGATGCGATCCTGGATTAACATCTATGTAGATCCTGGAATAACATTTTTGTTCGAAAATGTAATCCATACCCATTCCCTACCCTTAAACCCAACCATAACTGTAAATTATTCCCAAAATCAGAGGGGAATAATAGTTGGATAACAATCATGTAGAAGTGCATAAACCTAACTGTAAGCCTTAACTTAACATAAATGGTAAACACTTCCCTTAATTCTGATTGGCTGATTGGAATGTTGTTCCAGGATCAACATAGATGTTAATCCAGGAACATGTCCTACTTGGTGAAATCAGGTTGGCATAAAACCACAATTAACTGTCAGTCCTATAACTTTTGCTCATGCAGAAAAACATTTGTGCGATAGTGTAAATCAACATGAGGAATCAAACCCATTAGTTTGAGCTTGTCAACAACTTGCTCTATTATCTCAGCTCCAGAAATGCTACTACAAATGAACAAAAAGCAACAGCTGTAATGCATATATTGTATTTTTATGTTGATGCAAGTGTGCAGTCTAGACAAGATGTTTCTTTTTATGAAATAAATTGGTTACCCGTCCAGCTGGTTTTGTAGCGTGGGTCTCCATCTTTCCACACTGGGAACCGCTTTGTATTCAGTGTCTGATACTGATTAAATCTGGAATTGGAGTTGCTTCGGTCAACTTGTCCTGAAGTAGATTAAATAAAAATGAGATCAACTAAAGAGAAAACGCATTGAAACTCTCGCTGAGCTATGAGAGTCACAAGATTAAAGTCTTTGATTGGTTGGTGGAGAGAATGAGAGGCGGGCATGAGAGCAGATCTAAATCCTGTGCATGTGATGGTCAGCTGTATGGGGGAGCAGATTTTTGGCTTCATTAAAGAACAAAGCACATAGGCTAGCATAACTCAACATTTGAATGCAATGCTAGACTGAAACCTATAAAAGTAGTGCTGTGCAAGTCAAAACCATTATTGCTCATTATTTTTATTAAGCTATAATAAAAGTAATGCACTTGGAGACATTCTTGCAGAAATTCTGGTGAGACAACTTGATTTTTAATGTATATGAGCAGGTCAAGGAGACCAGGACGTAGTCATGCAGCATTAAAGCTGCCCGTAGGGAATTTAAGGAATTGTAGATGGGCAGGTTTAAACTAAATGACCATTCATCCACACACAACTATCCAGCCGAGGCACTGAAATATCCTCCAGAAACATTAATAATTCTTGACTTTTTTCTTTTGACTTTCCTGATGTCTGAAACAATTTTCAATGCAGTTAAAAGAACCTTCCAATAATCCAATACACAACAATACGATGTAATCTACAAAGACGTGGATATTCAATCGTTTTGATCTAATATAGAGTTTTATAAATAATATGGAAACAGTGTTTACTTACTTGTTAATGCCCCGGACAAACTGGATAATATGAATATTGTAGAGAGTAGCTTCATTGTGTCACTTTGTTGGCACTTTAATGACTTTCAGCTTCATGGGCATCGCTCTTTATAAAGCCACGTCTGAACGGCTCCTCCTATCACTCTCCTCACACTCTCTCTCTCTCTCTCACACACACACACACACACACACACCTGCAATATTCTCTGATAACCCTGAGCAAGATTATATGATTAATTATTAATTATACAAATTACATGAATTGATTGCACTAAATTAATTTTTGCAGCAGTCAGTTAAATGTGCATTTAGGAACAAAAAGTTTCCACATTGAACAATGTTTGTGATCAATTGATACAAATTAAATAAATAAATAAATACAAACTTTTGTAGGTGCACAATTTTTTTTTTTTTAATCTCCTCTGTTGTCGATGTGGTTGTAATTAATAGCTGCAGAAAAGGCTTGATAATGCATTTTTTTGCACTGAAATGTATTGTAATGGGGCGGCGCGGTGGCGCAGTGGGTAGTACTGTCGCCTCACAGCAAGAAGGTCGCTGGTTCGAGCCTCGGCTGGGTCAGTTGGCATTTCTGTGTGGAGTTTGCATGTTCTCCCCGTGTTCGCGTGGGTTTCCTCCGGGTGCTCCGGTTTCCCCCACAAGTCCAAAGACATGCGCTATAGGTGAATTGGGTAAGCTAAATTGTCCATAGTGTATGAGTGTGTATGGATGTTTCCCAGTGATGGGTTGCAGCTGGAAGGGCATCCGCTGCGTAAAACATATGCTGGATAAGTTGGCGGTTCATTCCGCTGTGGCGACCCCAGATTAATAAAGGGACTAAGCCAAAAAGAAAATGAATGAATAAATGTATTGTAATGCTCTTTTTGCTGTACTTTCCTCATGTGCAATCAAACCTTCACAAATGCCCTCCAGAAGCATATACAGCCTGTCGGTATCACAGAGAAGTGCAAAATTGTTTTCCAGAACCTTCTCTCTAACTGTTCCTTGCTTGTGGACTGATCCTCCAAGTACAATCCCTGAAAACACCCAAGAGAGAGCTGAAATCCAGTCTTTTACCTGCATCCTGCTGGAGGGTAAAAACAAAACATTTTCCAGAACCTTCTCATTAACTGATCCCTGCTTGGTGGAATAATCTTCCCAACTCCATCTGAAATGAAGCCCTGACAATACTCAAGATCCTGAAAAATCTTCCATGAACACTTACCTGCACCACACTAAGAAGAAAGCTGAAGCAGGATTTCCAGAGCAAGAATCTTACCTCATGTTTGTTCTTATCATTTCCGGGCAAGTAAGTAAAATATTAGGCTAACATTTTAATTTGTTCATACATATCTTTTATGCCCTATTTAATTAAGAGAATGCTGCCTGATCAACTTAATAAGTCATTCTTTTTTTCCGGGGTTTGCTGTTGTTTACATCTGAGACGAGTGTCGCGAGTATGACCGCGTGACGTAAATGCAGGTGCAAACCAGCGAAACCCAAATCCAGAACCTTCTTGTTCACGGTTCCTTGCTGGTGGAATGATCTTTATCTGGAACAAATTAAATAACCTTAAAAATATTTACAGATGAAAGAGATACCTGAATCTTTCACGTGCAAACTACTGAGGAAACAAAACGAGAAAAATTTTCCCAACCCTCTCTGGAAAGAAGACAAATCCCAGACAATTGATATTCTGTAAGAAATTAACTTCATAGTTTACTAAACTTGTACATTGACTTTTTCCTAATCCCCTCTTGTTCTAGCTTGTAATTAAAAAAGTGTATGTGTATTATTAACAACCAAACAAATTATTATTACTCAAATGTGTATTATTAGCCTATTGCTGTTTATTTACCTTAATCATAAATCGCGTGTTGCATTCCTCATTTGTAAAACCCTTTGAATAACCGTCTGCTAATTGAGTCCATTTTAAGCCCTAAAACGTAAAGAATCTCATCTCAAATATAGGCCTAATTCAACAAGTTTTTTTTTTGTTTCGCTATTAATAAAAGCTGCACCAAGTAGCAACAAAAAGCAGCTTTTGTTTAAGACTGCAAACGCTTGATTTGACATGTTGGGGCTTATTTTTACTTTGAGGGTCACATTGAGATTACGGGCTCTTTGTCCAAGCTGAGCTTCTTTTAATGAGGAATGAAGCTGGAAAATGTTTTCACGTGATATCAGTGGAGCTGGACATCTGACGCGTTTACAAGCTTTGTTTCTTAACCAGGTCAGTGGTCATAAGCACCTTACACCTTTTTTTTTTTTTTTACATTTTTATGACCTCCACCCCTTCCATCCCACAAAAAAACTGTTATGGTGCTAAAACAAGCATGCAGGTGTTAACTTTGATGTTTAATGCAAACTAAGAGGAAATTGTGTCAGATTTATTATAGTCGGCTGGTATAGAATCAGAGTCATGCCAGATCAAGAATGGCTGACTACAAGAACAATAGAGTCTGTTCATTCACTCTGAACACAGCAAGAATCCTGTACAGTCTCTGAATACTAATGCACAGAGGTTAATGGGTGCATTTGTGGTGAAACTGAAATATAAATATTACAATGTAAATATCACCTTTTCTGCATTGCAATAATAAAGATGGGGAAATGCTCTTAAAGGGATAGTTCACCCAGAAAATGAAAATTTACTCACTATTTACTCTCTCAAGTGGTTTCAAACCTTTACAAGTTTCTTTCTTCTTCTGAACACAAAAGAGGATATTTTGAAGAAAGCTGAAAGCCTTCTATATAAAACAAATACACTACCTGACAAAAGTCTTGTCATCGATTCCAGCTATAAGAGCAACAAATAATAACTTGACTTCTAGTTGATCATTTGGAAAAGTGGCAGAAGGTAGATTTTTCAGATAAATCATCTGTTGAACTGCATCCCAATCATCACAAATACTGCAGAAGAAAAATCATGATTTGGGGTTACATTCAGCAGAGTGGATGGCAACATCGACAGCCTGAGGTATTGTGCTGCCCATTACATTACAAAATACAGGAGAGGGCAAATTCTTCAGCAGGATAGCGCTCCTTCACATACTTCAGCCTCCACATCAAAGTTCCTGAAAGCAAAGAAGGTCAAGGTGCTCCAGGATTGGGCAGCCCAGTCACCAGACATGGACATTATTGAGCATGTCTGGGATAAGATGGAGGAGGCATTGAAGATGAATCCAAAGAATCTTGATGACCTCTGGGAGTCCTGCAAGAACACTTTCTTTGCCCTTCCAGATGACTTTATTAATAAGTTATTAGAGTCATTGCAGAGATGTATGGATGCAGTCCTCCAAGCTCATGGGAGTCATACACAATATGAATTCTTTGTCCACTGCACCATGACTTTATATTTTATACTGTACATTGTTTCTGTTAAGTGACAAGACTTTTGTCTAAGCAAAGTCAGACCTTACTGTCCTAATTAAATCATTAAAAATCAAGGCATGATCATATTTTATTTTGGTAAAATACGCGTAATCTAGAGGCCTTTGCCTTATATATAAGCCACTTCTGATACCAAATGGTCAACTAGAAGTCAAGTTATTATTTGTTGTTCCTAAAACTTGGACAGGCGACAAGACTTGTTAAGTAGTGTACTATGGAAGTCAATGGTTACAAGTTTACAGCATTTTAAAAATATATTTTGTCTTTAACAGAAGAAACTCAAAGGTTTGAAGCAAGTTAAAGATGAGTAAACGACAGAATTCAAATTTTTAGGTGATCTTAATCATCAAAAATAATGCATAATGCAAAAATGTGCTTCTTTTCAGCTTCATTATCATTTGCGCAAACCATGTTAAAAAAAATAACAACAGTAAAATCCAATTTAATCCAGATAAAGTTCAATGTTATACGTGCAAATAAAACAATAAGTCCATTACGGCTAGACATAAAAAAAATGTCTGGAATGGAAAGTTAATCAGGATTACAGCAGCACTTGTGACTTCTTGGTTTACCCGGATTTTGGCTTTTTGGCATCCTTTAAATAAAACAAATAATCAGATTTTCATTTTCTAAATAGTCACATTTAACATTCCTGGGTTTTATTCTTGTATCTCTTTATTCCAGCACTGAATTCAAAGGCAAACCATGAAGGTGTTGACATCAGGTGGAAGCAAAACTGGTCAATTTGTCTTATAAAAATCTGAAAAGTGGAATTTACTGCAAGAAGAAGAAGCATGAGTAGAACGTCTGTCACATTATAACAGTTTACACTGCAATCGGTAAGAAAAACACCCACAAGTTATGTTTCTCATAAAACATTACTGTACATCAACCACATTTATAAAAAGGAACTGAGTTCACAATAAAATGCAAACCTTAACTTCTGACAAGAAACACCCCGACAGTTCAATTCAAAACCTGAGAGTTCATGTGGTACCACTAAAACAGAAAGAAAAAAAACTGTATATACATTTGATAAAACGCTATATTCTTGAGACGGAGGAACACAGAAAATACAGTGGTGACATGAATTGCATTAAACCCACAAAAACGCCTTCAGTCTTACCAAATCAAGCAAACACCAAAACTAAAACATGATGATAAACCTTCAGATTCCATTTAAAACAGGAACAGGGAACAAGGAGTGCATTGTATAGGGAAAAATATATAGATATATATGGCAAAACTGTGAAATACAGATCTTTTATAGCTTATAGTGTGTTTTATATTATTTCACAATGTTCCTGTGTCCTCGTCATCAACAGGCACGATCAGGAAAAAGATTAAAGTATGGAGGAATCCCTGCTAACATTGCAATAAGAAAACACACAACATTTATTAAAGTAAAATTTCATGCTTCCATATTTTGTTGTTGTCTGTATATTGATTAATGAAAGTCATGCCGTTGATTCAGTTACACAGAATGTGAACCATAGTAATCTGCCTTACTGTGTGCTATTAATGGCATACCAAAACATAATCAAGCAAGATATGAATGTGAAGACACAAAACCAAACGATTAGCTCGAAATATTCAATGCTCATCAGATTGGACGGTCTATTAGCCACCAAAATGAGCTTGATAGAGTTAGGCCAAACAAAAAATAGAGGTCTTTCAACAAATAAACATGAAAATGCGCTCGTATGAGGATTTAAAACAGACAAATAACAAATGTGAACCCAAAGGAACATTTTTACGCCATATTTAAAGAGATAGTTCATCTAAAAATGGAGATATTTTAAAAATTGTTGGCATCCATGTGTCAAACCCCAATTGATGTACACTTTAAAAACAAAAAAAAAGTCCATTAATGAACAGATTCTGTATTATTTATGGTTATGAATTGCATTATTATATATCAATCTCTGCTGTCGAGTTTTGATTTAAAAAATTCAAGTCTAGGATTTAACAAAGGGATTTTAGTAGATTGAAACAATATACTGTATAAGACAATATATACAAATATATATATATAATAGAAATAAGTCTGTAAAATAACAATATTGGCAGTTTATCACCAGGTTTTTCTACTGTTATTTACAACACCAATCCAGACAATATACAACTTCAAACTAGGGCTGCACAATATATCGTTTCAGCATCGATATCTCAATGTTGATGATCATTCGCAATAGTCACATCGCGAGCATACGCAATGTTGAGAATGGATTATAATTCATCATTTGCATGTGTTTTTGATGCCTGTGAATGACCTTAAAAGCATTCAGGCATAATAAATTGTACTACTTGTAACTTTAACAACGATTAATTTGATTGAATTATTTTTATTTTTATCATTCAGTTGCTGTACTTGAATACTGTTAGACTCGGGAAACGATAAAACACTTTTTCAATTGTATCTTTTTCTTGATTGCATTTATAGATTGTTATGCATGAAAATCCTCACAACACATGCAAATACAGAAATGCACTGCGAATAGCACAGACCACTTTGAAAATATGTCGGGGCAGCCTAATAAGGTTATAGATTGTTTATTAGATTTTATGGAGATGCACTCCCACTGTAGAATCATCCTAATCGATCAAACATTATAAATTCTTTCCAAATAGAGATATTCAAGTGATCTGGTGAAATTGTATTCATATATCAATATATATCGCGAAATAAAAAAAACATCGCAATGCTACATTTTTTTCAATATCGTGCAGCCCTACTTCAAACTATGTAAAAAAATGTCACTTTTTTCAAACTTTTCAACTTCACAAGTTGTTGGAGGAACAATCAAGGTTCCTAAATGCAATTCAAAAGCATAAACAAACTGAAGAAAAAACTCAAATGAATCACAAAATATGTAAATCTGATCATTTACAGAGGGAAAAAAAATCTTTGCACTATTGACAAATATCATCTTTTGCTTTGTGCATAAGAATTAAAAAATAAATTGATGATTAAACAATGACAATTATCAATTTCTGGTAAACTATCCCTTTAAATCATAGGTCTCAAACTCAATTCCTGGAGGGCCGCAGCTCTGCACAGTTTTGCTCCAACCCTATCAAACACAGTTGATCCAACTAATGAAGGTGTTTTGAACACCTTCATTAGTTGACTCTTTTGAACACCTCGATTATTTGGATCATCTGTGTTTGATAGGGTTGGAACAAAACTGTGCAGAGCTGTGGCCCTCCAGGAATTGAGTTTGAGACTTTATGAGTGTACAAAACATGTTTTACTGTTGTGTTATTCTGCGTTAATAAAAAAAAAAAAAAAAAAAAATTTTTAAAAATAAAAATCACAGGCAAAACACCAGTTCCACTGAAAACTGGTGGAAACATGTTTCCATCAGATTATATTTTTGTCCATCTAAGGGTCTGAGAGGTCATTTACAAGTCAGTTACATTATAAAATGCCAAAAATAGACACATATGAGATACCATTTGGGATTGTGTTATAAACAAAAACCGAAATAAAAGGGTGAAACCAGTTTAACAAACATAAATGGTCAGCATGCTCCCTAATGGCTCTACAAGTGTCAAGTTGAGGGTTTAAATGCAGGCATATAACAAATATGAACCTAAAAGACCATCTTGAACATCATATTTAAAAAGATATTTCATCCAAAAAAAGATTTCTGAAGAATGCCGAGATCCAATAACCATCAAGGCCTAATGATTAAAATATTTCGGCTTTCTAAATGATGACAATATAAGTTTTCGGATGAAGTATCCCTATAAAATACAGGTACGTTGGACAAAAAGAATCACAAGTTCAATATGAATCATTCATAAATACAAAACGAATGGATGTGATTTGTAAGTAAACCCAATATTTGCATGGTCATACTCGTGGTACTTTCAATCAGAGAATGTAATGAACATTTCGTTTCTGTCCATCACAGATTCAAGTCTGAGGGCCATTTATAGGTCAGTTACATTAGGAAAAAAACAGCCTATACATAAGAAAACTGAACTGAAATAAATAAAAGGATGTAGAGAGTACAACATACTGCTGTGTATAGTGTATTATAAATGAGTGTGATATTCTACAACCATTTAAAACAATGACTGCATCTGCCTCGGAGTCTAGAACTGTAAGTCTAGCGAACATACCTTCCAAAAAACGATTTGCTTAATTTTTTTTTAGGTTTTTTCTTTTAAATAGTCGTCAATTTTCATCATTAATAAAATTTGAAAGTAAAAATATTTACCAAACAAATCAAAACGCAACTATTCATCATAGGAACACATTATTATGCAAATATTGGTGATTTGTTTGTGTGTGTGTGTGTGTCTCCATTCTCAACGTGACACACATCAAGTAAATACAGACTGGGAAGCAGGTTTACTTACAACAGTATAAAAATAAATCCAGATCTCGTCTGGAGATGCATTCAAGCAACGACTGCTAATAACTATGGATTTAAAAGGCTAATAATAAATACCATACTCCATAAAAATAAACAAAAGACACATATATATATTATTAGCGAGACTTAGACCCATACATAAAACATTTTCCATTTTTGCATTCAAGGTTACACTTTTTATTTTTTTAAAGAGGACCGCGAGTCCCTCTTATTCAGTAATACATACCCTTAATTCCATTATGCTTTTCTGTTAGCGCGGATATAAAAGTGAACGACATCAAAAAATAGTAGTATGTACAATTATTTTTTTTTTCGTTTCAATAAATAACATTTTTGCCTTTTTTTTTGCAATATTTTGTTCTACTTTAACATTATTGCCACAGATGGGGTGTTGTGAACGCACTCGCTTGCGCACGCACACACACAAAGACGCAAGACAACTTTAGGGCAATAATTTTTTTTTGCCTTACATTACTCCGCTGTCAAACGCGACATCACACTTAAGTTGGACGCACACAGGACTCCCAAAAGCACTGATTTGATCAGCGTGTGTGGACAGATGATGCGATCGCTTTATTTGGGCAATGGAGGCAGAGGTGGAGGTGGTTCTGAGGGTAAAGGTGGCGGCTGTGCTCCTCCGCGAGCGCTACTGCTATAGCGAAACTCTCCGTACTGAGAGCGGTAGTCAAATATCTGAGGTTGTGCCGGCTGGACGCCCTGCGCACTGAGCAGCGAGTTCAACATGTCAAACGTGTCCTGGTACTCGTTAGACTGTCCGGCCATGTTGTGACCATTTGTATCCGCTTTGTCCGTCTTGGAGTGTGAATAGTTTCCCTGATGGTGCAGCGAGGGAAGGATGTCGGGCATCACGTGGGACGGCACTCCGGGGAGCGTGGGCAACTGAAATGAGTTTCTGGACGATTTGCTGACTTTTGAGGATGAGTGGGTGCTGGCGGAGGAAGGGTCTGGCATGTGGGTCCGTTTTCGCAACACCGACGACGAAGAAGAGCTCGTCCGCACTGAATCACCTGAGAGCTTTTTGCTACTTCCTGAAGAGCCGGCCGAGTGTTTTTGTGCTGAGGATGAGGAAGACGATGCTGAGAGGGAGCCAGCGCTGGAGGAGGAAGAGTGGTGGTGGTGGTGGTGATGATGGTGGTGGTGGTTGGATCGCTCTCTGTGTTTTTCGCGACTTTTCCCATCTTCTCCGGATCCGCTTCGCCTGTCTGGGACCCGAATGCGCACTTTGATGTCCTGGTCTGATCCGCGGCTGCTGCTGCTACTGCTGTGGCTGTGACCCCCGCCGGACTGACCTGGCAAATTCAAGTTCGGCACATCAGCAACTTATGGATATTTAATGGCAAGATCAATATATAGTTGAAGTCAAATTATTAGCCCTGCTTTGAATTTTTTTTGTTTTTTCTTTTTCAAATATTTCCCAAATGATGTTTAACAGAGTAAGGAATTTTTTTTACAGTATTTCAGATAATATTTTTTCTTCTGGAGAAAGTCTTATTTGTTTTATTTCGGCTAGAATAAAAGCAGTTTTTAATTTTTTTAAAAACCATTTTAAGGTCAATATTGTTAGCCCCCTTAAGTAAAATTTTTTTTCCGATTGTCAGAACCGATACAGAACAAACCATGTTTATACAATGATTTGCCTAATTACCCTAACTTGCCTAATTAACCTAGTAAAATATACAGGGGAGGTAATAATTCTGACTTCAACTGTAGATAAAAAACATATTATACATTAATAACTTCAAAAACAGCATCATATTTCAAAAAGAGATACAAGATAAATAAAACGACAAAAAATTACATTACAAATTTACATAAAAAACATAAGATATAATGTTTCTGTTAAAATTTGATAACTTAAAATTCATCCTGGGATAAAGGGGGAAATTATTGGATGAAATGGGATTGTTGTTTATTTCAAACAGGCAATGACTAGACCACAAGATTGCACCTCAACACCAATCCATAACAAGTGATTTTTGTTTTTCTATAAGACCTCGTGTTGTCAATTGTCCTTAAATTTCTATTAAGTTCTGTTGGTTCCTTTTTCTTACTCTTTTCTCATTTGTTTTACTGTGACTATATTTGCTTCTGCTACAGGAATCTCTGTATATGCTCATTGTGTATATTAAAACAGAAAATGTTTTTTTTTTAAAGTACAAAAAAAGATAAATTTTTACAAACATAAATCAAAGTGCTCTCCGTATAAAAATAGTTTCTAGAAGTCTTTAAAATTCCCCATTCTAATAAAAGATGTGCACTACTGATCGGTTAATCTATTACTTTAACAGCGATGATCGATCATGTAAACGATGATAGAAAAAGATTTTCCCTGATGGTTATAACAGCATGTAGGGCGGCACCATTAGCTCTGATTGGTTAGCTTGCCACAGGATGCATCACATACGTGAAAAGGGAGACAATCATGGCCTCAAGTGATATCTGATATCATTTTGACAAGATAGATGGAAAGCTGTGCGATGCCAAGCTATCACACAAACACAATACGCTATCATTTAACATTTGTACATAAAATGTCTAGTGATGAGCATCGCATCATTTGCCTTAAGACCAAAAAAACAGATTTAAACTTTGCTGTTAATCTTAGATTTTGTTTTTCATAAGACATGCTTTGTGAATTGTTTATTTCATGTGCACTGTCTTTAATAGGTTTTAAATAATATTATTCTATTCAAAGTAACATTCAGGGACGCAATCAATTCCTCATCATTTGCATAATGTTTTATTAACCTAATTTGATTACTTCTGATGTTTCTAAATATTTGTAAAACTAGTTTTATAAAAAAAATAACAGCACATACACATAATAGAACTGTAAAAAAGAGTAAAGCGTCTAGGCGGAGAATATTATGCAAATAAAAGAAATGCAACCAATGTGTTGGATGAACGGTCTTTCGCATGATCCTTTGCATAATAACATCTAACAATAAAAAAATTAGGCTGCAAAAGGTTTCTTATTTGTATTTGTCATCAAGATACTTTTAACACTTCTCTGTCAGCACAACAGGAAAAAAGTGTCAGAGTGGAAAAAATTAAAACGTAAAATTGTTAAAATTCCAAGTTGAACGTCCACATTTTTCTCTGTACTTATTCTGCTCTGTCTTATCGACAACTGCCTGTTCTGTCTGCACATGCTGTGTACACAGACCTGCAAATGAAATGCATGAAGCAGAAAGCACTGGTCCATCCGTGCAGCGTGTGTGTATACAGTCCTGAGGACAGCCTACCTGTGCTAGATATAAACGAGTGATGAAAAGCCTCCAGCTCTCAGTAGGCTGAGACTAGTGTGAGGGAAGACTCAAGTATAAATCCAGTTTAAAGTAAAGATATGCTTTTCTAAAGGGAACGGGATTGCCTATTGTTTGACTGCCCACTCCCGTTCAAATTAGCTATACCAGAGTTCTGGTCGTTCTCGCAGTTATTTCAGCATTAAGGAATGCTGACTTCTAATACTAGTTGCAAACAGGGCCATCTAGAGCATAACCTGGCATGCTATTGTGCATATACAAGTAGGAATGTTATCTCTTATGTTTGGAAGTCATATGTTTTATCATAGATCATATGTGTCATCATGTGTCATAGAATGGGCTTCAGTCTATAAGCATAAAGTCTCTCTTCACCTCAGCAAACTATTTCTTTTTAGCTGCTTCTTTATTAATAACATTTCTGCATCATAATAATGATAATATATGTGCTAATCATGTCTTCATGCTTTCATTGTCAGGATTCATATCATATTTTTAACATTCATTGTCATAACAGTGCTAAAAAAATTTATTAGACAATTAATCGATTAATGTTTTTTTTTTTAAGCTATCGATGATCGACATGAAATATTTTCCAATAAGCCGATCCCTAATTCTAATAAAATGTTTTATGGTGATAGAAGCTGGACAGTGGTTAAACGTTGATGTTACATCATTCTTCAATAAATACAAACGAGTTGACTGACCTGGCACAGCTAAGCGCATTTTTATGGAACTTCGCTCCGACCGCTCGTCCAGCGGGATCTTCAGAACGATTGGGGACGGGTTGTTGGTGTCTGAGGAGCTGGTCTGCTGGTGGTGATGGTGTTTATCTTTCCTCTGCTGGTTCATTAGGGCCTGGGCAGCAGTGGCGTATCCTTGTTTCACACTTGCCTCCATGTTCTTCAGCTCCCGCTTCTGTGCCGCCAACTCGTCCGCGTGCTTGGCCCGATACTCGCTCAGAGAGACTTTGGCAGGTACGTGGAGCTCGTTGGCGGTGGGCTGTTCTTTGCTGGGAGGCTGCCAGTGTTGAGCGGAGGCTGCGGCGCTGTGCTCGTCTGCACAAGAGTCCAGGGAGGAACCAGAGGGCGGAGCAGAGAGACTCGTCAATCCTGCCAACGTGCTGTCGGACGATGACATGGAGATCATGTTCATGATAGCTTCAGACTGATCGCCATCCTGCACTTTCGATTTCTTGGCAGTTTGACCTGCGGCCTGAGGAACAACAAATGAGAAAAAATTAGAAGGATGCATTTGGATTGTTAAAATACACTGGAAGTATGGGCTAAGATTTTTAAAAAAGCAACTAACTTTCTATGAAATATTCCTGACAGAAGTTTGTTTACGCTAAAATACAGTAGTCAACATTTGAAGAAAAAAAAAAAAAAAAAAAAAAAAAAACTTTCAAAATTGTCTTGTGGTACAATAATATTATACTGTATATAACACTATTATACTGTACTATTACACTATTATAGTACTATTATACTGTAATATACTACAATAAAGTGGTACAACCATCTAAATGTATATTGTAAATATATATACACATTACTGTTTACTTTATTTTCCACTTTTTAAATGTCATTCTGTGTTTTTGTGTTATGTATGTGTATGTATGTATTGTATGTATCCTGAGCTCCTGGAAAAAACCCCACAAAATTGTGTTCCTTCCTTGTGTGTTTCCGCACACTTGGCGAATAAAGTTCATTCTGATTCTGAACCGTTTTAAAACTACTTTTGATTTGGTTTTGATCCACTCATCACCACAATGAAGAATTTCAACATTGATAATAATAATAATAATAATTGTTTCTTGAGCGCCACGATTCTGAAGATCATGTGACACTAATGAATGGAGCCTATTCTAAAATTGTTTATACGTTACAAAACATAGTAAATTAGAAAACATTTTTAATTGTAATTATTTCAAAATATGAATATTTTACTTAATTTAAGATCAAAATATTTGTTTGCAATATTTGTGGAACATAAAAACATTTTTAAAGATGTTCACAATTCTACTGATCCTTCACAAACCTCTGAACTGTACTTGCTATCCAATACAAAGAAATATCCAGACATTAATGTAGAAACTGAGGCAAAGCTACTTACTTTCCAGTTTCTGGTGCGTTTTAAGCGGCTGGGTGTCTTTTCCAAGATCTGCAGGAACTCATGAGTGAGCTCTGTGAAGTGAGAATTCATTTTTTAGTATTTGAACTAAAAACCACTCAATATTTCTAAAATTCATTCATAAAAATAAAAACGCGCTACATGTACATACCATCCAACAGCTCAAGGGTCACAGTGGGGTCAACATACTGCCACCAGTGTTTGCCATCTGTGGAAACAGGAATCTCCCAGTTGGACCATTTACAGGCCAGATGAATACAAACACAAGCTACAATTGGTGGACTGTACTGCAGACAGAACGTAGTCAAGTGAAGACTGCAAAAACACAAGAAAAAAACATATATTTGAGAAACCATTCATAACCTTGTATTATTGAAAAAAATAAATAAAAGAAAAAAATCAATATTGCATCAGACATTACTTCTACATTCATTCAATTTGACAGTTGAAGTTTAATGTGGATATAACCTCACACTTCTTGCATACAGCAAATCGTGTACTTGACTTTGCTAGTCTACATATCTGGCAGCAAATGTATTAGAGTAGTAAGGTAATGGTCTTAAAAGCCGACATACCTGTTTGTTGCCATGAAATATGAAGTCTGAGCCAAATCCTTACTCGCTGGAACAATAAAAGGAAAGCTCATGATCAGACGTGAAATCTGTGAGCTTGGTGTGCTAGACGTACCCTTTACTGAGCAATACGAAGCACAGTTTAGAGTGAGCAGCTGGTTCTCACCTCGCACAAGCTGAGTACACTTGACAACATGTGTGTGAGGATGATCAATGGTGATCTCAAAACCTGAAAGCAAGAGAGCAGATGAGAGAGAGAGAGAGAGAGAGAGAGAGAGAGAGAGAGAGAGAGAGAG